>JAVKPL010001462.1:0-16772 GCA_032173675.1 Gastrolobium villosum | reverse complement strand
CAATTTTGAATTCACACGAATTTAACCCAAACACAAAATACCATATCAGCAGGATCCAAATGAATATTGCCACTAATAATAAATGCACACGAAGGATAACGGGGTTATAGTAATTGAAATGAATTAGAATAACTTGTTAGATGTGCAATTGCCAATTAAGAAAAAAAAATGCATATTAATTAGCATCATTTATTTCATCATAAGTTAGTATATTGTGATATTCATATTTCCTATTTCTATGCAAGCTTCTAAAAACAACATGGGTAAATTAAAATCTTTGTTTGAAGGAAAATTCCCATATTTGAATAAGTTAAAAAGAAGGGTTTTATATTCTCATTTAATATGAGAATTCAAATTTTCCTAAACACCCTTTGATTTCCATGTTGACATGGGCCCCCATATTTTTTATCTTTACAACATAAGATTTCAATTCTCATTTAACGTAAAAATTATAAAACCCATCATACAGTTTTTTCAAAAAGAGAATTTGTTTTACAATTTGGGAGGGACACACAGAGTTGCAGGCAACACAACACAACACAACACTACTCACCTAACCCCTCTCTTTGGTTCAACCATTCCCCTGCTTATGTGTCAGATATTCCAAACCCAATAAAACCCCCCAAACGCATTCAAAACCCACTTCTCAAAAAACCTTACTCACTCCAAAATCTCAGTGTGTCGGTGGGAAACACTCTCTCACCAACGCGTCACTTGCATCAGTTACCAAAAAAATCACATTAATGTGTTATTTCATATTCTTCTGAATGCATTTCATCCTTCATTGTCATGTCCAACAGAGTCAACTGGTCAAAGTTCAAACCAAAGCCCATACCGTATCAAACAAACACCACACAAACCTCGTGTAACTTGTTCTTGTTCTCTGTCTCAAACGCAAAAAAGCACTTTTCTTTCTCTAACATCTTCTTCTTAAGCCATATTGGCTCTAAAGAGAAGAAGGTCATGCACAGTGTGAATCCCAAACCATCAGAATCAGTGATGAGATTGGCTTCACTTGCAATCAGCTTCAACGTGAGGTTGAGATCTTCCGACATGCCTGTCCACATGCAAGAACATGCTCTGCGCTACACCAGATCATTAATCAACGTTGATCCTTCTTCTTCCTCAAAAAATCTCACCAACACTCACTTAGCCAGAGCTCTCAAAAAGGTTCCTCTTCATCTTCTCATGCTTTTGTTTCATTTTTCTGTTCTCATCTTTATGATTCTGAGTTAATAATTAGAAATCAAATTTTCAGGAGTTTGACAAAGCATATGGACCAGCGTGGCATTGTGTGATAGGGACAAGTTTCGGGTCCTTTGTGAGTCACACCGGTGGCGGGTTCATCTACTTCTCCATTGACTCGTTTTCGGTTCTTCTCTTCAAAACCGAGGTTCACCTGGTCACGCAACCACCACCACCGCCTCTTTAATTCTTCTTCTTCTTCTTTTTACTATTATTATATTTATATAGCTTTTAATGCAGTCTTGTAGGTAATGACAACTCAGGTTGTGTCCTTAATTGTGAAGAGAAATTGTCGTCTAACGTTAAAATTGTGTGAACTCAAAAGTCAACACTTGGACTTACCCGGTTCATGATGTTTCCTTGTAAAATATTGCATTCACAAATGGTAATACGCTAATAGCTTTTTTTTTTTTTTTTTTTTGATATATAGGCTAATAGCTTTTGGTAACCGATATATGTATATTATGATGTTCTTCTAAAGGTTGAGGACTTTTTTTTTTTTTTTTTATGAATAAAGGGTTTCACAGCCCAAAACACAACTAAACAAAATAAACGTTCCTAATGTTAGTTACAGCACAAATCAGCAAAAAATAAATAACTAAATCTAGGAGGAACATGACTAAACTCCTTGTAGATAGAGCTCTCATTAGGACATATTAAATGATTGACTAGCCAATCAGCACATTGATTTTCTTCACGGTGTATGTGTTGAGCCTTGAGATCCCAGTCTTTATTCATCCAAGTCCGATTGCAAGTAACAATATGCGACTCTCGGACAACATTACCTTTGTTGGTAAGCAACGTGATCACTGAAGTGGAGTCACTTTCAATTATAAGTTTCCTGAACCCTTTGTTCCAAGCAAATTCCAAACCTTTCGAATATCCCATAATTATGCCGTAAACGCTGATTCAATACGCACATGGCAAAGCCCCCAGCCGCCCATCTGAAAAGTGTTTAATCATTAATTAATTGCAACTGAACAAATTCAGTGTTCAAATTGAATCATATAGTTATCAGCAAGCCGAAAATTTAGTTGATGACTAAGGAACGCCAAGATTATAAAGATTGGTCATATTTGGTTTGGTTTCATCGTTTCGAGAAGGCTAAGAATGGAGTGTTTTTGTCATGCCTTATGTAGATAGTAGAAACAAAACACCGACCATGAGAAACGTAAGTGGTTGTTAACCGAGATCTTTTGCAAACTTTGGCCAGTTTTTTTTATTATTCTTCTTCTTTTAACTTGCCCCCTCCTCTAATTTTTCATCTCCTTTTTCATTTTTCACCCCTTATTATTAATTCAGAACACTGTTTTCGTCCCGGGGTCCGACATTTCTGACTATTGTTTGCGTTTTTGTCTGCTTGTTTCCCGATTAATAAACTCTTGCATTAGACTGCACATGTTAGATAAAGTGTTCAATTTGAATTGCCATACGATTTTTAAATATTTAAAAGTAAAATCTCACCTTTCGAAAATAATGAACATGTTTCAGAATACGAAACAAATGTTCAATATTTACTTACTATGAAGTCAATATTGTTCAGCAGTGATTGAATTATACATAATCCCAACCTTTTGACTTTGTCTTTAGTTTGTGGTTAGCATCCAAAATCAACTAGTACATTATGGAAAAAAAAAATAATAAAATAGACCCTTTTCCCCTAGAAACTTGCATTAATCATGGATCAAATGGAAAATTACATTGATTTTTCTGAAAAATGTAACTTCTCTTTTGAAGCTATGGTCAATCTGACAAAAAAAAAAATATGCATCCGTTACATTATAATTAAGTCGAAACATAACGGATGTTCTACCATTAGGGTGTTGGGAAGTAGAAAGAAAACAGGAAATTATCAGAAGTCAAAACCAGCTAAAAATTACTGCATTCATATTGCGATAAAATAACATACCCTCCTTACTATTCATTCTATCAACTTTTTCTTTTTTCACGTTGGTTTTTGGATTCCAGTAATTGAATAGGGTTCAAGCAAGAGCCAGACCCATTGTATTTGCGATAAAATCTTCATTCTAGCAAAATTGAACAGATGACAACTATAACATCATTTTGAAGAGAAGAATTTTGGTGATCCTGCCATTAATTCAGTGGTCCAAACCAATCAGGATGTGACAACTATTGAAGAGAGAGGAGAAAGGAAAAATAAAAAATAAATTTTTGTACAAGTGTCACTCGCTGAATAGAAGAACCACCTAGGGCCTGGAGCACTAAATTTTTTCCCCAATTTGAGACAGCTGCTATGAACCTTATGCATAGGGTTCAAGCAAGAGCCAGACCCATTGTATTACATTGCACTATTGCAAGAGTGTGATTAAATGAATTGAAAATGTGACCTAAGTGAATGAATTGAAAATGTGACCTAAGTAAATGAATTGAAAATGTGTAAAGAAATTTAACAAATCATGGATCACACCTTGGGTTAGGTGAAAACATTCGTCTCCAAATTTTCTTTTACAATTGTGCTGCATTTGTTCCTGCACTTTTGAACCACTGATCAAATTACAATCCCCAAGCATTTTATCCGTAAGAAAACTCAGCACCTATACCCTGGCCTATTGAATAGGACCGTTGGTGTCACTGGTTTTCTCCAATTTTTCTTCTTTATACCGTTGTCTTTCCTAGAGTCATTGTCTTCATGCCTGACCCTCCGAAAACCCCCATTATCCTTAAGCTTCTTGCTAGAATTCTCCTTTGATGCAGATTTTCTCTTCTTTGTTGAAGAGCGTGTGTTAGGCTCTGCACTCCGTGGTAGTGGTTCTTCTTCATAATCTAAGTGCCAGTTGCATAACATATCCTGCTCTCTATGCTGTTATTGTAATGTCTCACCAGCACCAGGAAGCAAGCTATTAAAAGTTACCTACCCCTTCAAGCCCCCCTTTACGCTCCAGCAAGACAGGGTCTGTTAAAATAATAAATAGAAAATGGACAACACAGATGTTGGATCGATTTCTATACTAGGAGCAAAACAAGTAAATGACTCTGATGAAGGAGCTGAAACTATATCTTTTTTATCTCTTCCACATGCTTGTTTGATACGAAATACAAAGTACCTATTTATAGGCCAAAATACAAAAGCTTAAATGATGCAACTAAAGACTCTTATGAAAACTAAAGAGCCAAACAACACAACTCTTCGTAAAACTTAAAAGCACAACTCCTCGTAAAACCACTAAAATTAAAGTTTATCTAACAAATCTCCTCCATGAACTTAAAAGACACAACTTTTGCAATTCTCAAGAAGTAATGTCGGCAGTGGTTTTGTAAAAATATCACCGACCTGATCCTGACTTGCCACGTGTATCAGCTCCACATTACCTTCCTTTACTTGATCTCGGATGAAATGAAAACGGACGTCAATATACTTGCTTCTTTCATGATTGACCGGGTTCTTAGCTAACTCTATTGCCGACTTGTTGTTAACCCGAACCTCGGTTGGACCGACTTGTTCTTGCTCAAGCTTTCTTAGCAAATTTCTTAGCCATATTGCGTGACAGACACACCAAAATGCTGCCACATATTCAGCCTCGCACGTGGAAAGTGCCACAATCGGCTGCTTCTTCAAAAGCCAGGTGAATTCTAGTGCTCTTGAAAGCCTCCAAGTGGGCTTCCGGGTCCTGACTCCCATCGTACGGGGGTATTTGATAGGAACCCCACTAATGGTTTATCATAAGAATTGCCACAGTGAATCATTTAGGAAGGATGACTTAGCTAATAAAAGGAATATTCAAGAGGTGAGGTTGTTGGAAGGCTCTAATTCTGTTAGAAGTGATGAGGTGGCAAAGAGAGAGGGTGTGGTGGTTAAAAGGCAACAGGGAAAGGAGGAGAGGCATCTTTGGGCATTTGGAACCTTGGGCACCTTAGGGTGATTTGGGAGAGATTAGGGGCTCTATAATTCCTCTAGAATTTTAGCTTCTGTAATTAGGATCAGTCACTGTAATTCGTCTCTGTTTTCTATTTGTAATTGTCTTTTGGTTTCTTTGCATTCAGCATTACCTTTAGTAAAATATACTGAAAATCCAGATATTTTCTGGGCCAAAAGCTGCGCATTCTTTTTGTTCTCTGATTATATGATCCAGTTTCTATCAATTGGTATCAGAGCTATCCGATCCGGGTAGCTTTGAACCATTGAAAAAAAAAAAAAAAAATACAAGAAAGAAAGAATGGAAAACAGATCTAAGGATTGGAGGAAAGAAGAGAGACAGCTGGGAATCAGATTTGAAGATTGGAAGAAAAGAGGAAGACAAAAATCATAAGGAGATACTCAGGCTCCTTGATGAACTTCTTGAGAAGACCAAGAATCACTCTTACAGTAAACGAACGAATAGAAGGCGAGATGGAATGCAAGTTTCACAGCCAAAAATGGAAACCCGAAGAGGTCTGGTGATGGAGAATCAATTTCGCAGAATGAAGATTCCTTTATTCTATGGAGACAGAGAATATGACGAAGCTTGGGGATGGCTAATCTACTTGCAACAATTTTTCAGGATAGAAAAAATCAGTGAAGATGAGCAGTTGAAGGAAGCTGTAAGAGGGCTCAGGGCTCAGAGGGAGTGCCTTGAGTTGGTATCAAAGTTGGAAATGGTTCAATCCTAATGCAAGCTGGAGCGATTTTGAGAAGGCATTAATAGAGAAATATCTACCAGAAATTATTTTGGTAGATGATGCTGATTCAGAATGTCAAAAATCAGAATCGATATCGAAGCAAGAATCTGTGTGGGAAGCGACGGAGACCATGCCCAAAGACTCAAGCATAGAACAGAATAAGGCTGATGGCATAAGCAAAGTAGAAGAGGATGAGAAAGATAAAATAAATGAAGAGGCTGATATCATGGTAATCGAAGAAAATGAAACCGTCAAAGTTGAGAAATCGGAAGTGGGTGTGATGGAAGTAGCGGGTAGCATCAAAGAAGGGAACCCGAGGAGAGAACTGATGTTGCCACAACCGCCGACGGTGGTGGCCAACCCACCACCACCACCACCATCGGATCCACCGGATGTGGTCTTTCACTGCAAGGAGTTCAATCGTGACTATGTGGAGAAGCGGCTGCATAGATGGCTGACAATGGAGAAAGAGAATAGGGTTACATCAAAGTTGAAGTTTGAGGAATTATTACATCAGGCCCAAATTATGTTAGGCTTGTTTCCAGCCCAACACAAAGACAGTGGTATTGTCTCTGTTTTACATAAGTATAGGGCTTCTAAGCCCATAAATCAGTATAGACAAAGAGGGAAGAAAAAACCCGGGTGCAATCAAAGTGGTTTCAGCAAAGATTGGACTGTTGAGGTATGCGACCTAGTCACCCAATTCTTCATGGGTCAAATGCCCTGCTGTGTCCCAATTCATACATTTTTGGTAATCCTAGTTTGCGCTGGAAGCTGCCACAACGGGGATAATAGAGTGAAACAAAGTGGCAGCTTCAACCAGGGTGTTGCTGCCATCTCTACCCTTGTGAGAAAAGTGTTCAGACAGTGTAAGATTTGTCATCACTCCAAGAAAGTCCTCTATGGGCGTCCCGAAGCCGTGGAGGAATTGCCAGGTAACATTGTACTTGACTCCAATGTAAATAGAAGTGGTATTAAGAGTAAAACTCATATTGGAGACCTAGTTGCCTGGGTACCCAATTTGGTTGAGCAATCGAGACACCCATTGGCTGCTTGTGCATTTCTTGAGCGACTTCAAAAGCCATATGCAAAACCTATTTTACGAATACCTATTTTTAGGGCTCTTGGTTATTTGGACTATGGTAGTGAATTGTGGGAACGCCTTATGTTTCAGCCATTGGAGCTTTTCACATATGCAAATGGCGAAACCCAGGCTGCAACCATAGATATTATACTAAATGTTGAGCTGAAAAACCCAGGACTTAAGATTTTGCCATATGTCATTGACCTTTTGAGTACGACTATAAACAGTAGGGGAGATGTTGTTGAAGCCATACATGGGGACATTGATTGTGACAATGATTATGGTGATAGTTTCTCCGCTCTTCTATATGTGATTTTCTTATTTGGTGAATATGGAACAGCACCTACTGGACTGCATGTGATTGATGAGCAGGTTTTTCGTGTTAGTCATCATTTTTCTGCTGTTTATATGTTGAATGAGATGCTACATATTACTTGTCTTGCTGTTAAAGCTTCTCAAACATTTGAGAGATCTATAACTCGAGGGGCAAATAATGCTCAATCTATAGCCTTGGTTTTAGAAGGATGTCTTCCCCAAAGGTTGAGCAAGAATGGCAGGTTTATTTCAGAAAATTTTCAACATTCAGATGCTGTAATAGAGGGAGATGCCTATGAGCAATGGAAAGTTCAAAAGGATGATTTTACTTTAGTTCTTGGTCTTGCGGAAACTTTATCCCTCTCCATAGGCCCATGTGTGAAAGAATTTATTAACTGGCTTTGCATGATACAATTAAGATTTTATGCCAATGAATTTTATAAAGGAGGATGCTGAGAAGGCATGTTGACCAGGTCACCAGCACAACTAACAATGGTCATGAAGTACATTTCGATCTGGATATCTTAGTTGCGTGGGACTGTGAGGAGGAGTTAGGTGCCAGTGAAGATGAAATAACTCGTGTTCATGAAGAAAGAAAAATTGAGATTTCTAATATGGCCAAGAAAGTAGTCGAGGAGAGACATGCACTTGCTGCACGATGGAAGAATGTGGAAGCTGCAGGACAGCCCCTTATTGTTAATGACGTCGAAGAAGAGCAATGGGATCTAGGTGGAGCTCATCATGCACTGCATATTAGTTGGCCCTCCCATTTCAAGCAATGGGATCCAGGCATAAGGTTCTTGAGGGCTAAACCTCACCTTGAGGACAAGGTGAGTGTTTAGGGGGGAGTATTGATAGGAACCCCACTAATGGTTTATCATAAGAATTGCCACAGTGAATCATTTAGGAAGGATGACTTAGCTAATAAAAGGAATATTCAAGAGGTGAGGTTGTTGGAAGGCTCTAATTCTGTTAGAAGTGATGAGGTGGCAAAGAGAGAGGGTGTGGTGGTTAAAAGGCAACAGGGAAAGGAGGAGAGGCATCTTTGGGCATTTGGAACCTTGGGCACCTTAGGGTGATTTGGGAGAGATTAGGGGCTCTATAATTCCTCTAGAATTTTAGCTTCTGTAATTAGGATCAGTCACTGTAATTCGTCTCTGTTTTCTATTTGTAATTGTCTTTTGGTTTCTTTGCATTCAGCATTACCTTTAGTAAAATATACTGAAAATCCAGATATTTTCTGGGCCAAAAGCTGCGCATTCTTTTTGTTCTCTGATTATATGATCCAGTTTCTATCAGTATTCTAGTGCTCTTGAATCTTGGCGGAATGGCCAAGTTCATGAGTCTCTCCGTGAATGGGCTATCATTAGCCTCCTCATCATTCAGGTAATTTTCATCATGGAAGTTGTTCTGGCCTCCACCTTCTTGTTGGTTGCCGAGGTGATGGTTAAGATTGTCCTGGGCATTTCCATCGGCTGCAGCTGCGGCATGGCGTTGTGGCCTGCCATTGCCGGCATTACCATTCCCTCCAGGTCGGCCTTCAGCGTTTTGATGCAAGTCACCTCCATTCTGGACCTGTGCATCTCCTCCAGTTCCGCTATGGGGGTTCTGATTTCTCAATTCGGTTTCAAGTGTCGCCATCCTCTCAGCGTCCAATCGTTGCTGAGTTAGGAATCTATTCTCCATCTCCTGCATCCGTTGAAGGATTGCCCCCATTGCCATCGTGGTGACATTTGGTGGCTCATTGAGTGCAGGTGGGCGGGTTGCAGCCATGGTGGTCCCAATTAGGGGTCTAGGAGTCGGCCCCTGTAGTCCGACCCCTTCGACCTGAACGTCCACCAACACGGGTGTGGCGGTGGCCTGGATCTGCTCCATTGCAGACTGGTGCGACAATGTCTGAGCGTTGCTAGACGTGGAACGAGTGTTTGTCATTGTGGTATGGGAGTCGAATTTTACCGATCCCCACAGACGGCGTCAATGTTAGGTCCAAGATAGACTGTATTGCTATACCGTGGTATGCGCTCAGAGGTAGTGTATGTCAATTGGATACTAGGCTTAAAGCCGAGATCCCAATCACTGCGCACAAGCAATAGGTTTTACAACCAAGGAGTGGTGTGTGCTCAATGTGGGTGAGATTAGCTAATAATTCGAAAAATGAGTACCTGGGGTCTTTGAGCTCTTATTTATAGGATTACCTTCCTAGGTTTTGGCCCTCTGAACTCCCCCATTTAGTCGGATATAACCGCCCTCTTGTTGAGATCTCATCCACCTTTTGCGCCCTGTATCTGTGACTGTTCCAAGCTGTTGAGATGCTTGAGAATCTCTTAGTGAGATCTTCTGGGGCGGCAGTTGGGATACCTGCTCCATATCCGTAACATATATATATATATATATATATATATATATATATGCCAATCATCGAAGAAGAGCCCTCTAACTGCAGTACCAAAGAAATAAATATGCAAAACTGCTGTTCAGAAAATACGCACCAAAAGAAGCCCCAAGTTATGCTCTACAGAAGCTTGGCTCCGACAAAGATTCTGAATCATATAATGGTGACAAACTTAGAGCACGTCATTGGCAAAAAGAAGTTCTTTTGAGTTTTATGCAATGTCAAAGATTACAATGCACTAGAAAGAAAAAAAAATGTGAATTTTATTTCAATCGTTGATATAGAGGTGGATCATATGTTGAATAGAAAGTCTTACTTATAGTGAAGGCCAGTGAGCAAACAGTGAACTTTGAAAGCATATTTAAGAATCACTAACCTGCAACATGGCCATCAGCATGGCAAGGAGGGAATAAGAACCAACCCCACCAGAATATACCTACATTCATTATAAGAATCTTCAATTAGGCAGACTGGAATCCAGATCATTACAAGATAAGAAAGATATACCATATTTAACAAAAATAAATCTACCTCATTTAGTTCTCTTTGTTGCAAAAATTTACTTTCAAAATCAAACACAACGGCCGTAGTGATGAACAGTTAGGCACTGCTTCCTGCACATTCAACGTCCACCAAAACAATACAATATTGAATCCAAAGACTTCAAAGTTAGAATGCTCTAATAACTTCAAAGTTAGAATGCTCTAATAAAGCAAAGCAACTTGATACATAATGTAATGTTATTAAAATTGATTTTATGCTTTTTTGTTATACCGTAATTGATCTTCAATCAAGCCCTATTATTTTAATGGTTATATTTATATAAGATAAATAAGTTTCCTATCCACACAAAGTGAAGGTAGGTCCCACATTTATTTTTTCTCTCTCCTCTGACATGTGGGTCCCACTTGAAACTTTATTTCTATAACATGATATAACCATTTTCTTACCACGAGATAAATATAGGGAAATACTTTTCTAATGTCGTAGGAAAGTAGTTATCTCATATTGTAAAAATAAAATTATAAATGGGACCCACGTGTAAGAGGAGAGAAAAAAAAAGTGATGTCTTTTGTGTGTGTAGAAAAATTATTTATATCATGTAAAATGAGATAAATATAACCCATAAATATAACTCTTATTTTAATTAGGTTATAGAAAAGTAGAAGACATACCACGAGAGGCAAAGAGCGGAGATGAGATCTTGTTATGTACTAAAATATGAATTTTTAGGGTTTGATAATTCTCATGTTGAAGGAGAATTGAAATCTTATGTTGTAGAGATAAAAAATATATGGGAACCATTTGTTAGAAAAAATTATATGTAGGACCCATGTCAACACGGAAATTGAAGGGTGTAGGAATATTTTAATTCTCATGTTGAATTTTAATTATAAAACCAAAAATTTTATGTATTAACTGTATTATGTGATTCAACAGGTAACCAGACCCAATATCCCGGTCTGCTCAATTCTCATGTTGAATATCTTGCTTCTGACTATTATTTGCTTCTTCTTTTTTCTGCTTGTTCCCTGATTAATAAACTCTTGCAATACACAGCACATGTTAGACAAAGTCGTTCAATTTGAATTGCCATATCATTTTTAAACATTTTAAGTAAAATCTCACTTTTTGAAAATAATGCACATGTTTCATATTACTATTTGAAACGACTTCCAGATTACGAACCAAATCTTCGATATTTACTTACTGTGAAGTCAATATTGTTCAGCAGCTATTGAATTATACATAATCCCAACCTTTTGACTTGGTTTGTAATTTGCTGCTAGCATCCAAAATCAACTAGTACATTATGGTAAAATAATAAAATAGAACCTTTTTTTCCAGAAAAACTTGCATTGATCATGGATCAGAAAGCTACTTACACTGATTTTTTGAAAAATGTAACTTCTCTTTTGAAGCTATGTTCAATCTGAAAAAAATAACGCATCTGTTAGTTACATTATAATTAAGTCAAAACTTAACGAATGTTCGACCATTAGAGTGCAAGGGAATAGAGAAAACAGGAAACTATCAAAACCAGCTAAAAATTACTGCATTCATGTTGGGATAAAATACCATACCCTCGTTTTCTTTCATCCTGTCAACCTTTTCTTTTCTCACGTTGGTTTTTGGCTTCCAGTAAATAATTCTCTAACAAAATTGGACATATGACAACTATAACATCAATTTGATACAGTAGCTATGAACCTTCCGCTATGACTGGGTTCTGCTATGTATTACATTGCACTAATGCAAGAGAGTGATTAAATGAATTGAATATGTGACCTAAGTCACATGACGACAACACCTTCCAAAACTACAACATTAATGTGTAAAGAAATTTAACAAATCATGATGGATGTGATTGCGAATTTCTGATACGCTGAAGGCACGCCTCGGTGGGCAGGCAGAAAGCTCACACCTTGCATCATGTGAAAACATTCATCTCCAAATTGTTCTTTCCGATTGTGCTGCATTTGTTCCTGCACTTTCGAACCACTGACCAAATTACAATCCCCAAACATTTTATCCGCAAGAAAACTCAGCACCTAGACCCTGGCCAATAGTTATAGGACCGTTGTGTCACGTGATTTTTTCCTATTTTTCTTCTTTATACCGTTCTCTTTCCTAGAGTCATTGTCTTCATGCCTAACCATCTGGAAATCCCCATTTTCCTTAGGCTTCTTGCTAGAATTCTCCTTTGATCCAGATTTTCTCTTCTTTTTTGAAGAGCGTGTGCTAGGCTCTGCACCGGTGTCAATTCCCCGTGGTAGTGGTTCTTCTTCATAATCTAACTGCCAGTTGCATAACATATCCTGCTCTCCATACTGTTGTTGTAATGTCTCACCAGCACCAGGAAGCAAGCTATTAAAAGTCACCTCCCCGTTCAACCCCCCTTTACGCTCCAGCAAGACAGGGTCTGGTCTAATTATAGTTCCAAGAATGCTCCTGTTCGGTCCTAAGCTCAGGATGATCTTGGGATTTGTCAAAGTTGTGAAAGCCATTGCAAAAGCTGACCTAATCTGTTAAAAAAATAAATAGAATTGCATTTTAGCCACACATTTGCATGCTGATGAACACAAAAAATAACAAGATGCACATAGAAACGTTATCATTAAAAAAAGGGTAAGAGGAAGGAAAAAGAAACGGATAGTGATTTATCCCTTCTAACTACTAGGAAAAGGGACAATAAGCTGGATCAACAAAAAATAGTAGTAAACCCGGCCAGAACTTAATCAACTCTGGAAATCAAAATGAAAGTCGTGGATAGAAAAATAGGAAGCTCAAAGCAATGGTTGCCTCAAAAACACTCTCAAGTCTTAAGAGAACATTTTCTAGACATAATATCAAAAACATTATTACGATAAGAAAGATAATAAACAAACCTGGAAATAATTGAAGGAGTTCTTCCCAATGTCATTCTCTGGTGCCTAATTCAGCCATAAGAAAAAATTTAGTCAATTATCCATACCAATGATAATAACTTGTGTCTCGATGCAAAAAATAATACACGCCAATCCGCTTCGTATTATATGTTGTATATTGGAAAAGTAATTTTGAGGTATTTACAGCAGAAAATGGACAAGACAGAGACTTATAAGACAATATTCAACTCCTGCTTGGGTAATCTCCAGTTCTCCAGTACCAGTTATGTTTTTTAGAACTTTGGTAAGCAAATATCTTTGATTTCCAATTTTAATCAATTTCTTCACAAAATATTCAGCATAGCAATTTCTCTGACAGAGTATGTATCATGGCTTTGGAAATGGAAATAGAGACTCAAAACAATCATTGCTTTTGAAAAGTAGAGGGATCAACAAAGGGCGGGAAAAAATGCAACCATAAAAGAGTGTGTAACTGAGGGAAGATTATCAAATATCCTCCAACATAGAGATAGAAAAAAAAAAAAAAAAAAAAAAAGATCCCAAGCTCAAGAACACAACAAAGCTGTCGAATCTCTTTATCAGAAACCAAGACTCCACTAAAACAAACTGAACAGAGAACCAGAGAATATTCAACCCATTTTATCCCCAACCACACCCACTAAAAAAAGCTCCTAGTACAGAATTTCAAATAATCTTAAAACCAAGAATTGCAAATAAAAGCTAGAAGGAAAATTATCCATTTTCTTGATTTATATGATTGGCCAAAAAGAAAGTTTTTATTTTATGAGCAGAAGGGTGTTCTTCAAGGAAAACCTGTGGATCCTCAATGCCAATAATAAACTGTCGTCCTTTGGTTGAAAACCTGGCAGATGACAACAGGAAAAATTAATAAATTCTAAAATCAATTGTACAGCATGATTAAAAATAACATTTCTTCACAAATATATCCACATTCCTTTACATTACCCTTTACTACTCTTTAAGAAAAAGGTGCTTGCCCCATTACAAGACACACCAACATCTGAGGCATTCAATTTGCGTCCGTAGAAATCAAAAAAATGCACCTAGTTTCCCCAAAACAAAAAAAATTATCAGAATGGAAATTTTGATAGATTTTTCTTACTTTACATCCCAGAAACGAGACAGTTATCTAAACAAAGGCATGAAGTACAGAATTATTGCACCCATTTCTCTCTTTTAAAATATTGGAAATATTAAAAAAAATAACGTGCCAATCATTGAAGAAGAGCCCTCTAACTGCCCAGCACCCAAGAAATAAACATGCAAAACTGCTGTTCAGAAATACGCACCAAAAGAACCCCCAAATTGTGCTCTCCAGAAGCTTGGCTCTGACGAAGATTCTGAATCATATAATGGTCATAAACTTAGAGCATGTCATTGGCAAAAAGAAGTGATTCGAGTTTTATGCAATGCCAAAAATTACAATGCATTAGAAAGAAAAAAAGTGAATTTCAAGGTTTATTTCTGTTGTTGATAGAGGTGGATCGCATATTTAAAAATCACTAACCCGCAACATGGCCATCAGCATGGCAAGGAGGGCATATGAACCAATCCCACCAGAATATACCTGCATTCATTATAAGAATCTTCAATTAGGCAGACTGGAATCCAGATCATTACAAGATAAGAAAGATATAACATATTTAAGAAAAACTCTACCTCATTTAGTTCTCTTTGTTGCAAAAATACTTTCAAAATCAAACACAACGGCCGTAGTGATGGCCACCTAGCCACTGCTTCCTGCAAATTCAACAGCTCAACCATGAACAATAATATACATAATGCTCCATCCAACACAGAACACTCAAGAGAATATTTTCTGTTCTGTTTCCATATTAATTTCCTTAAAGAAAAAGAAAACTGAGTGCATGCCTCATGCTAATTGGAATTTTACTTTTGAAGGTATTTTTGATATTTTAACAGTGCAATGCAGACACAGGAACATATAGGCCACAAGGAGCCCATTCCAGAGTCGAAAGATAAAACAATACAATATTGAATCCAAAGAATTTAAAGTTAGAATGCTCTAATCAAGCAAAGCAACTTCATGCATAATGTAATGTTATTAAAATAAGAATACCAAAAATATCAGCCAAGTACCACATACAAGTTAGTAAATTGACCCTACACCAAAAGAGAGTGATGTAATAGCGGTGTTATTATATGCTTCCAAGATGTTGTATATGTTTATGTAAACATAGGTTACCTTATTATCTCGATCAACATAACATGCAAGTGCAAGGTACTCAAACTCAAGATCTTAATAAAGATCAGAAGGGAGTGAGAAAATCGAAAATCGCGAAATCAACACGGATCGTAAAGATCTTACTTAAAATATAAAATTCTATTAAGACATATATTTCTAAAAATAAGATAAATAAAAAGAAATAATATTTAAAAATTTAACTAACAACTCCAAATTATTAAAAAAAGGTCAGTTTTTATTAATTATATAAAAAAATTTATATTGTAAATCTGTTTAAAACTGCAAATTTAAATAATAGAAAAAAAATGAAAGAAGTAAAGTTGAAAACTGCAAGTTTAAATAGGGAAAAGTGTTTGTCCTTTTAAAGGACAAAATATTGTGTCATTTTAAGTGAAATGGTAGTGTTTCACTTAATATTTAAATTAAAAAAATTTCCATCAATAATCTTTCACTATCCCCCACGATGATCTTCCATTGTCTGAGACAAGTCTCTCACCTTAAAACAGTCATTTTATTTAAAATGAAATAATATTTTATCCTTTAAAAGAACTAATACTTTTTCCATTTAAATAACAGAAAAAAGTGAAGAGGATTGAAATCAGAAACATGTGGATACAGCTATTCGAAAGACGTTTCTCTCTCTCCCCAATGGCCTGAGGTTCACTTGCAGAGGACTCTGCGGTTGCCTTCTTCTGCGCCAACCCAGTCTCTGACAACAGCTCTGTCACCACCAACTCCGGACTACAGGTTCCATTCCGCTTCTCTTCTCACTCTTTCTCATCCTCACGTATTTCTCAGAAGGATGGGTATTTTCCCGTATTATCCATTACAATTCTGTTTGACAAACCTATACAATCCCATTCACTTACAATTTTGCAATTGAGTTGGCACGCCCATGGTTTAAAAACTTGAAAGATATGATCTTATGAGTCAACATGTGATTTTGACTACCATGATAACAAGGTTCAAAATATAGCTTAATAAGCATGTCCATAAAAGAATTTCATGCAATTATGTTCAACATTTTGTAACGATTCTTTTATTTATTGGTCAAATAATATATTGCATGCTCTGCATCAATTATTAATTTAAATACTCACAACATAGAATCTAAAATCAATATTAGAAAATGCATCTTCAAACTAAGTACCGGAAAATATAAAATCAACCTGAATATACTCAGCAGCTTTGGGTCCATTGTCTATGTCAAAACTGAAACAAAGCATAATTCCTAAATGGATCAGTGAAATTGACAAAAACTTCAAACTGAAATAGGTTTTAATTGTTTTTCTGCAAACAATATTGAGCAATGTTAGATGTATATAGCTTATTAGCTTAGGTTGTATGGTGTGCATAGCAGCTGATTGCTGCTCCCTTTCTTTTCTGTTAGTTGTTCAAAGTTTGTTTGGATTGCTGACTCATCTATGAGTCAGCTTTATGTTCTATATATAGAGCTTGTACTCTCTCTCTCAAACATAATTCATTCTATTGAAACTCAGATTA
>JAVKPL010001461.1:5000-16704 GCA_032173675.1 Gastrolobium villosum | reverse complement strand
CCACATGCCCTTCCATTTCCATTCTATTAGTCTAAAAGCCAATCCTTATTTAGTTTCTTCTATGCGTTGAGAGATCATCAAAACCAAACCAGTCACCTTCTGAACATAGCTCTCTTCTTCCATCAAACCGTAACAATAGAAAATCCGCGAGCTGCTTGGAGGAGGAACACCAAGAATAAATCTGCATCATCTTCCATTCATCCTTTCTCACACCGCAGGCACCTTGGGAGAATGACAAAGCCCCAAGCACACTCTTCTTCTTCTCTTTCCCTGGTTCGGCTGCATGTCTACAGCCAAGGAGATTCTGATTGGAGCTCAATGCCTTTTCCTCTTTCCTTTTGTGCGCTCCATCAACCAAGTGGGAGAAGCTGTGAGATTGAACCTTGGAGATTAGGAAAAAGAAGAATGCTCTTCATTCGTTTGCTGCTACTCTTTGGGCCGATTTATAATTGGGAGAACATCCAAGGAGTTTGGGCGCTCTTTGAAGGAGAGACAACTTGAATCCTGGACTTGGCGTTCAGAATACAACAATAACTTTTCATCCTTCTATTCATTCTTCTTGGCCGCAAGCATAGTTAGTGGCAATCTCAAAGAAACATTACAACTTCCTTCACTCACCTCCCTCTAAATACCGTGGCTCATCAAAGAAGCCCACCCATGAACATATCTTGCATTCCATCCCCTTCTACCGTGAACCACACCCTCATCCTCTCAAGACCTCAAGCTTATTAGCAAGAAAACATCCAGCATCATCTTCCCTTTTCCTCTGTTTTGGCCGTGGTCTCACCAACACCAAGGAGGTGGCGTGACTTTCTATTATCTCTGGTTGTTTCCTTATTCTGTACGGTTTTAATAGGATGACTCCCTTGCTTGCAGCTGCGAATATGAGTCCTTGGAGAGCAAATAATTCTCCTTGCAGGCAGTGGAAAAGTAGTGGCTTTGGGAGATTAAGCGGGTGAAAGTTTGAGCACATTGTGGACTGCATGTTCGACCTACTTAGGTGTATAGCTGTGTTTTCTGCCCTGAGGTAAAAGGCTGGACCTGTAACTTCTCTTCCAATCTTTGCTTCGGTTTTGGGGTGCTTGATAGGGGAATAATGCTTGTAGCACTCATACTCCTTTACCTTTTGGATTGACCATCTCATGTTTGTTAGGAATATGTTCTTTTGTTATTTTCATTCCTTTGAATTCTGCCCCTTTTAGATCAGTCCCAGGATGTTATATATGTGAGCCTTAAATCAATTTTGGGAGCAACCATGTCAGTTTAAATTAATTTTGGTGAACAGCCTTGGACGCTGTATATGTAATCTGCAATGGATTTTTTTATAGCTTGGATATAGTCTTTGTATTACCTTCTTGAACTGTCCATGACTTAGGAAAATAAATTTTTGTCTCTCATGCACAGGGAGCAACGAAATCTGCATGCTAAGAAATACTTGTTTTAGTCTAAGTAATATGGGTAGTGTTTTGTTGAAATAAAACCCTGTACACCTTGCTATGCTAAGACCGAATATTTATGCTTGTATGAGACCTTAGGAAACTTCATTTACCAGCAAGGGGAGGAATAGCTCTAACGGCAGAAAAAAAATAACTATAATAGTGACCTCTTGATTTAATTAAGGTACAAGGATTAGAAGCATAGAAACCATTATGAATAATAGGAATGTATGAATAAAATGATCTTAAAATCAAATGGTGGGGCTGTTTGGTGATATCTTGGTGTTTCTCTAAATCTTTATGACATTATATGATAAGGACAAACATGTTTAGTCCCCTAGTAGGGCACCCTAAATGGAGTAGATGAGTTTTGAAATAAAATTACCCTTGATGTTTTGTGTAGATAAAAACCGATTCTGCATTTGCAAACGTCTAGATGTGTACTAAGCTTCACTTAAATTAGATGTACAGCTTGCTCAGTAGCCTTTTGTAGCGCACACTAGGTCTTGTAATAATGAGTATGTAAGCAACACTTAACTGCAAGCAATTAGTAAAACCTTGGGTACATAATCGGGGGCTGTGAAATAAAAACAAAAATAATAAAGACTTCTCTGCTCACTGATCAGCCGTGCATTGTGGGGTTAGATTTTTTTGTACTTATATTTATTTTTTATTATGCTCCTATGTACCATCCTGTCTATAGTACATGCAAGTTTAACAGGGTGATTTTATGAACTTGGGATTTTATTGGAAAACAGAAATTATTAGAGTAAAAGGCATGGTAAGACCGAATGGATATACATAGGAAACATAGAATTTTGTTATTATTACAAGTTAAAAGAAGTATGAAACCAGAAAATAAATTCTTTAGGAAGACCCTGAAAACCGAACATGTACATATTGTGGACTTTGGAAAAATTGTGATACTAGCAATGGATGAAACAATCTTAACGGCAGGATATAATTGACACTAGGAACTTTATAATTCGATGAAAGTACATGAATTAGAAGTTTAGAAATTATTGGTGACTTATAGGGATAATGGTATTAAATTCTGATTTGGTACGTTGACATATTAGGTGCATGTAACTCTTATTGAGTGAGCTGGAGTTTGGTGCTGTTGATTTTTGCTTGGACACAAGGTAAGTGTCAGGCGATATTACCTAATGTGACTATTGACTACTGGTATAAAATTGTGACATGATGCTCCATATGCCGTAAAAATAATATGTTCCATTATAATGAAAGGAAACTGCCAAAAATGTGCCGTGATGGCTACATGATTATGAGATAAAGACGTTATGTGGCAGCATAACGCATATGAAAGGTATATAAGCATGCACCTTACATCATACCGCATTTTTACGCTTTGTGTGTGAAAGCATAGCATGACATGCATATATCATGATCATATAGGCCTTGTTTTAGAATAGTTATGTACAGGACCATGTGTTTGAGCAAGCATCATATAGGCATCCCCAAGGTACCGGGGTATGGGACACTTGGCATCAGTCCGCATAGGCCCACAGATGGAATCCACATGGAGCTCAGGTGCCAAGGGTATATTTGATTCCACTGTGAAGTGCGCGCACGACGGTGCTAAAAGCGCAAAGGAAAGGCGTTATATACGCAATATATGAATATAATGAAAAGGAAAGGCGTTATATGCGCTATATATATGAATATGATGAAAAAGAAAAAGGAAAAGGAACAAGGATATGTTGAAGTGACTGTTTTGATTTTGTGCCTAGTTAATACTGTTATATTACTGGTTTTGTTGCCACACTACTGGGATTATTCTCACCCCTTTGGGGCTGCTATTTTCATAAAATGGCAGGAAAGAGGAAAGCACACTTGAAGACGTGAGTATATGGATGTCTGCTGTTGATTGGACTTTTGTTGTTGCTGCTTAATTGCTATATGACTGTATGATCTTGTATATGTTGAGAACTTTGATGATTGATGAAGTTATTCCTTGAACTCTGTTAAGTCTTTTAAGAACAGTGGCTGTTTTGGAAACAATGCGAAAAGAATTTTTGAACGATTTACTAGGTGCTGAATGTTAACGGTTTTACCGGTACTTTACGGGTCATGTTTCAAGGGGCAAACGAACTCCGATTTACTATTATTTTATATGCACGCGAAGCCCCGGGAATGTACTTTCAAACTGTGCAGGTTTCATTGTTATACGAAATTTGTACAAACTTTTATGAGCTTCGCCTTGCAGCCTGTTCCAGAAAACGGACAGGATTCACAATCGTTTTACGTGTCCTGTTCCGCGGGGCTATTCACCTCCGAATCGCGCATAATTTATATGTACGCGATGCCCCGGATGTCTAGTTTTTCAGAAACTTGGAATATTTTTTATCGCATCTAAATTCGATTTTATACAGATTTTATAAGACAGCAAGGTTTTCTGAAAAGCGTAGAAAATTCAGCAAAGGGTTTTATCAATGAAATTTTCTTGTTCGAGAAACAATCTCATCTTTCCAAATTATTTTTATGAGGATCAAACCTGGACTTTTTCAAGTCTCCAATTTAAATGTTATTTGATAAAGTTTTTAATTAATTGAGTTCTTTACCGCTGCAACTCTAATACGATTTAGCAAACAACCCTCTTGGATGCATACAAGAGTAGGTGTTACAGGATGAAACTTGGATGATATTAATGAGTTAGTTATAAAGTAATGAGGCTGTTATGTGTGGAGTTATGTTTTCATAAAGTAATGAGGCTGTTACGTGTGGAGTTATGTTATTCAGATCAATGAAGAGGATTGCGATGCGGGATGAAACTTGGATGATATTAATGAGTCAGTTATAAAGTAATGAGGCTGTTATGTGTGGAGTTATGTTATTCATATCAATGATTAGTGAGTCAGTTATAAAGTTGGATGATATTAATGAGTTAGTTATAAAGTAATGAGGCTGTTATGTGTGGAGTTATATTATTCATATCAATGATTAATGAGTCAGTTATAAAGTAATGAGGCTGTTATGTGTGGAGTTATATTATTCATATCAATGATTAATGAGTCAGTTATAAAGTAATGAGGCTGTTACGTGTGGAGTTAAGTTATTCAGATCAATGAAGAGGATTGCGATGCGGGATGAAACTTGGATGATATTAATGAGTTAGTTATAAAGTAATGAGGCTGTTATGTGTGGAGTTATGTTATTCATATCAATGATTAATGAGTCAGTTATAAAGTAATGAGGCTGTTACGTGTGGAGTTATGTTATTCAGATCAATGAAGAGGATTGCGATGCGGGATGAAACTTGGATGATATTAATGAGTTAGTTATAAAGTAATGAGGCTGTTATGTGTGGAGTTATGTTATTTATATCAATGATTAATGAGTCAGTTATAAAGTAATGAGGCTGTTACGTGTGGAGTTATGTTATTCAGATCAATGAAGAGGATTGCGATGCGGGATGAAACTTGGATGATATTAATGAGTTAGTTATAAAGTAATGAGGCTGTTATGTGTGGAGTTATGTTATTCATATCAATGATTAATGAGTCAGTTATAAAGTAATGAGGCTGTTATGTGTGGAGTTAATTATTCAGATCATGAGTGGATTGCGATGCGGGATGAAACTTGGATGATATTAATGAGTTAGTTATAAAGTAATGAGGCTGTTATGTGTGGAGTTATGTTATTCATATCAATGATTAATGAGTCAGTTATAAAGTAATGAGGCTGTTACGTGTGGAGTTATGTTATTCAGATCAATGAAGAGGATTGCGATGCGGGATGAAACTTGGATGATATTAATGAGTTAGTTATAAAGTAATGAGGCTGTTATGTGTGGAGTTATGTTATTCATATCAATGATTAATGAGTCAGTTATAAAGTAATGAGGCTGTTACGTGTGGAGTTATGTTATTCAAATCAATGAAGAGGATTGCGATGCGGGATGAAACTTGGATGATATTAATGAGTTAGTTATAAAGTAATGAGGCTGTTATGTGTGGAGTTATGTTATTCATATCAATGATTAATGAGTCAGTTATAAAGTAATGAGGCTGTTACGTGTGGAGTTAAGTTATTCAGATCAATGAAGAGGATTGCGATGCGGGATGAAACTTGGATGATATTAATGAGTTAGTTATAAAGTAATGAGGCTGTTATGTGTGGAGTTATGTTATTCATATCAATGATTAATGAGTCAGTTATAAAGTAATGAGGCTGTTACGTGTGGAGTTATGTTATTCAGATCAATGAAGAGGATTGCGATGCGGGATGAAACTTGGATGATATTAATGAGTTAGTTATAAAGTAATGAGGCTGTTATGTGTGGAGTTATGTTATTCATATCAATGATTAATGAGTCAGTTATAAAGTAATGAGGCTGTTACGTGTGGAGTTATGTTATTCAGATCAATGAAGAGGATTGCGATGCGGGATGAAACTTGGATGATATTAATGAGTTAGTTATAAAGTAATGAGGCTGTTATGTGTGGAGTTATGTTATTCATATCAATGATTAATGAGTCAGTTATAAAGTAATGAGGCTGTTACGTGTGGAGTTATGTTATTCAGATCAATGAAGAGGATTGCGATGCGGGATGAAACTTGGATGATATTAATGAGTTAGTTATAAAGTAATGAGGCTGTTATGTGTGGAGTTATGTTATTCATATCAATGATTAATGAGTCAGTTATAAAGTAATGAGGCTGTTACGTGTGGAGTTATGTTATTCAGATCAATGAAGAGGATTGCGATGCGGGATGAAACTTGGATGATATTAATGAGTTAGTTATAAAGTAATGAGGCTGTTATGTGTGGAGTTATGTTATTCATATCAATGATTAATGAGTCAGTTATAAAGTAATGAGGCTGTTACGTGTGGAGTTATGTTATTCAGATCAATGAAGAGGATTGCGATGCGGGATGAAACTTGGATGATATTAATGAGTTAGTTATAAAGTAATGAGGCTGTTATGTGTGGAGTTATGTTATTCATATCAATGATTAATGAGTCAGTTATAAAGTAATGAGGCTGTTACGTGTGGAGTTATGTTATTCAGATCAATGAAGAGGATTGCGATGCGGGATGAAACTTGGATGATATTAATGAGTTAGTTATAAAGTAATGAGGCTGTTATGTGTGGAGTTATGTTATTCATATCAATGATTAATGAGTCAGTTATAAAGTAATGAGGCTGTTACGTGTGGAGTTAAGTTATTCAGATCAATGAAGAGGATTGCGATGCGGGATGAAACTTGGATGATATTAATGAGTTAGTTATAAAGTAATGAGGCTGTTATGTGTGGAGTTATGTTATTCATATCAATGATTAATGAGTCAGTTATAAAGTAATGAGGCTGTTACGTGTGGAGTTATGTTATTCAGATCAATGAAGAGGATTGCGATGCGGGATGAAACTTGGATGATATTAATGAGTTAGTTATAAAGTAATGAGGCTGTTATGTGTGGAGTTATGTTATTCATATCAATGATTAATGAGTCAGTTATAAAGTAATGAGGCTGTTACGTGTGGAGTTAAGTTATTCAGATCAATGAAGAGGATTGCGATGCGGGATGAAACTTGGATGATATTAATGAGTTAGTTATAAAGTAATGAGGCTGTTATGTGTGGAGTTATGTTATTCATATCAATGATTAATGAGTCAGTTATAAAGTAATGAGGCTGTTACGTGTGGAGTTATGTTATTCAGATCAATGAAGAGGATTGCGATGCGGGATGAAACTTGGATGATATTAATGAGTTAGTTATAAAGTAATGAGGCTGTTATGTGTGGAGTTATGTTATTCATATCAATGATTAATGAGTCAGTTATAAAGTAATGAGGCTGTTACGTGTGGAGTTATGTTATTCAGATCAATGAAGAGGATTGCGATGCGGGATGAAACTTGGATGATATTAATGAGTTAGTTATAAAGTAATGAGGCTGTTATGTGTGGAGTTATGTTATTCATATCAATGATTAATGAGTCAGTTATAAAGTAATGAGGCTGTTACGTGTGGAGTTATGTTATTCAGATCAATGAAGAGGATTGCGATGCGGGATGAAACTTGGATGATATTAATGAGTTAGTTATAAAGTAATGAGGCTGTTATGTGTGGAGTTATGTTATTCATATCAATGATTAATGAGTCAGTTATAAAGTAATGAGGCTGTTACGTGTGGAGTTAAGTTATTCAGATCAATGAAGAGGATTGCGATGCGGGATGAAACTTGGATGATATTAATGAGTTAGTTATAAAGTAATGAGGCTGTTATGTGTGGAGTTATGTTATTCATATCAATGATTAATGAGTCAGTTATAAAGTAATGAGGCTGTTACGTGTGGAGTTATGTTATTCAGATCAATGAAGAGGATTGCGATGCGGGATGAAACTTGGATGATATTAATGAGTTAGTTATAAAGTAATGAGGCTGTTATGTGTGGAGTTATGTTATTCATATCAATGATTAATGAGTCAGTTATAAAGTAATGAGGCTGTTACGTGTGGAGTTATGTTATTCAGATCAATGAAGAGGATTGCGATGCGGGATGAAACTTGGATGATATTAATGAGTTAGTTATAAAGTAATGAGGCTGTTATGTGTGGAGTTATGTTATTCATATCAATGATTAATGAGTCAGTTATAAAGTAATGAGGCTGTTACGTGTGGAGTTATGTTATTCAGATCAATGAAGAGGATTGCGATGCGGGATGAAACTTGGATGATATTAATGAGTTAGTTATAAAGTAATGAGGCTGTTATGTGTGGAGTTATGTTATTCATATCAATGATTAATGAGTCAGTTATAAAGTAATGAGGCTGTTACGTGTGGAGTTAAGTTATTCAGATCAATGAAGAGGATTGCGATGCGGGATGAAACTTGGATGATATTAATGAGTTAGTTATAAAGTAATGAGGCTGTTATGTGTGGAGTTATGTTATTCATATCAATGATTAATGAGTCAGTTATAAAGTAATGAGGCTGTTACGTGTGGAGTTATGTTATTCAGATCAATGAAGAGGATTGCGATGCGGGATGAAACTTGGATGATATTAATGAGTTAGTTATAAAGTAATGAGGCTGTTATGTGTGGAGTTATGTTATTCATATCAATGATTAATGAGTCAGTTATAAAGTAATGAGGCTGTTACGTGTGGAGTTAAGTTATTCAGATCAATGAAGAGGATTGCGATGCGGGATGAAACTTGGATGATATTAATGAGTTAGTTATAAAGTAATGAGGCTGTTATGTGTGGAGTTATGTTATTCATATCAATGATTAATGAGTCAGTTATAAAGTAATGAGGCTGTTACGTGTGGAGTTAAGTTATTCAGATCAATGAAGAGGATTGCGATGCGGGATGAAACTTGGATGATATTAATGAGTTAGTTATAAAGTAATGAGGCTGTTATGTGTGGAGTTATGTTATTCATATCAATGATTAATGAGTCAGTTATAAAGTAATGAGGCTGTTACGTGTGGAGTTATGTTATTCAGATCAATGAAGAGGATTGCGATGCGGGATGAAACTTGGATGATATTAATGAGTTAGTTATAAAGTAATGAGGCTGTTATGTGTGGAGTTATGTTATTCATATCAATGATTAATGAGTCAGTTATAAAGTAATGAGGCTGTTACGTGTGGAGTTAAGTTATTCAGATCAATGAAGAGGATTGCGATGCGGGATGAAACTTGGATGATATTAATGAGTTAGTTATAAAGTAATGAGGCTGTTATGTGTGGAGTTATGTTATTCATATCAATGATTAATGAGTCAGTTATAAAGTAATGAGGCTGTTACGTGTGGAGTTAAGTTATTCAGATCAATGAAGAGGATTGCGATGCGGGATGAAACTTGGATGATATTAATGAGTTAGTTATAAAGTAATGAGGCTGTTATGTGTGGAGTTATGTTATTCATATCAATGATTAATGAGTCAGTTATAAAGTAATGAGGCTGTTACGTGTGGAGTTATGTTATTCAGATCAATGAAGAGGATTGCGATGCGGGATGAAACTTGGATGATATTAATGAGTTAGTTATAAAGTAATGAGGCTGTTATGTGTGGAGTTATGTTATTCATATCAATGATTAATGAGTCAGTTATAAAGTAATGAGGCTGTTACGTGTGGAGTTATGTTATTCAGATCAATGAAGAGGATTGCGATGCGGGATGAAACTTGGATGATATTAATGAGTTAGTTATAAAGTAATGAGGCTGTTATGTGTGGAGTTATGTTATTCATATCAATGATTAATGAGTCAGTTATAAAGTAATGAGGCTGTTACGTGTGGAGTTATGTTATTCAGATCAATGAAGAGGATTGCGATGCGGGATGAAACTTGGATGATATTAATGAGTTAGTTATAAAGTAATGAGGCTGTTATGTGTGGAGTTATGTTATTCATATCAATGATTAATGAGTCAGTTATAAAGTAATGAGGCTGTTACGTGTGGAGTTATGTTATTCAGATCAATGAAGAGGATTGCGATGCGGGATGAAACTTGGATGATATTAATGAGTTAGTTATAAAGTAATGAGGCTGTTATGTGTGGAGTTATGTTATTCATATCAATGATTAATGAGTCAGTTATAAAGTAATGAGGCTGTTACGTGTGGAGTTAGTTATTCAGATCAATGAAGAGGATTGCGATGCGGGATGAAACTTGGATGATATTAATGAGTTAGTTATAAAGTAATGAGGCTGTTATGTGTGGAGTTATGTTATTCATATCAATGATTAATGAGTCAGTTATAAAGTAATGAGGCTGTTACGTGTGGAGTTATGTTATTCAGATCAATGAAGAGGATTGCGATGCGGGATGAAACTTGGATGATATTAATGAGTTAGTTATAAAGTAATGAGGCTGTTATGTGTGGAGTTATGTTATTCATATCAATGATTAATGAGTCAGTTATAAAGTAATGAGGCTGTTACGTGTGGAGTTATGTTATTCAGATCAATGAAGAGGATTGCGATGCGGGATGAAACTTGGATGATATTAATGAGTTAGTTATAAAGTAATGAGGCTGTTATGTGTGGAGTTATGTTATTCATATCAATGATTAATGAGTCAGTTATAAAGTAATGAGGCTGTTACGTGTGGAGTTATGTTATTCAGATCAATGAAGAGGATTGCGATGCGGGATGAAACTTGGATGATATTAATGAGTTAGTTATAAAGTAATGAGGCTGTTATGTGTGGAGTTATGTTATTCATATCAATGATTAATGAGTCAGTTATAAAGTAATGAGGCTGTTACGTGTGGAGTTATGTTATTCAGATCAATGAAGAGGATTGCGATGCGGGATGAAACTTGGATGATATTAATGAGTTAGTTATAAAGTAATGAGGCTGTTATGTGTGGAGTTATGTTATTCATATCAATGATTAATGAGTCAGTTATAAAGTAATGAGGCTGTTACGTGTGGAGTTAAGTTATTCAGATCAATGAAGAGGATTGCGATGCGGGATGAAACTTGGATGATATTAATGAGTTAGTTATAAAGTAATGAGGCTGTTATGTGTGGAGTTATGTTATTCATATCAATGATTAATGAGTCAGTTATAAAGTAATGAGGCTGTTACGTGTGGAGTTAAGTTATTCAGATCAATGAAGAGGATTGCGATGCGGGATGAAACTTGGATGATATTAATGAGTTAGTTATAAAGTAATGAGGCTGTTATGTGTGGAGTTATGTTATTCATATCAATGATTAATGAGTCAGTTATAAAGTAATGAGGCTGTTACGTGTGGAGTTATGTTATTCAGATCAATGAAGAGGATTGCGATGCGGGATGAAACTTGGATGATATTAATGAGTTAGTTATAAAGTAATGAGGCTGTTATGTGTGGAGTTATGTTATTCATATCAATGATTAATGAGTCAGTTATAAAGTAATGAGGCTGTTACGTGTGGAGTTAAGTTATTCAGATCAATGAAGAGGATTGCGATGCGGGATGAAACTTGGATGATATTAATGAGTTAGTTATAAAGTAATGAGGCTGTTATGTGTGGAGTTATGTTATTCATATCAATGATTAATGAGTCAGTTATAAAGTAATGAGGCTGTTACGTGTGGAGTTAAATTATTCAGATCAATGAAGAGGATTGCGATGCGGGATGAAACTTGGATGATATTAATGAGTTAGTTATAAAGTAATGAGGCTGTTATGTGTGGAGTTATGTTATTCATATCAATGATTAATGAGTCAGTTATAAAGTAATGAGGCTGTTACGTGTGGAGTTATGTTATTCAGATCAATGAAGAGGATTGCG
>JAVKPL010001460.1:0-166927 GCA_032173675.1 Gastrolobium villosum | reverse complement strand
TTGGATCTGCTATAGATAGGCAACTGATTTCATTTGCCTTGTTTGAGGTAAGTTAATTCATACTCGTCAGGCTCGCGACGTTAAACACGCGCTGAGTGGGAGGCAACCCACTGTACCAGGTATTTATTATTATTATTAGATTTTGTGGAAAGAAGAGAAGAGGGAATACTGAGAGAAAAGAAATTTTTTTTACAAGTGCTGGCCGCTAAAACGTTCAATATGACCGTTTTAGCGTCCTGGTGAATGCATTAAGTGGGAGCTCTCTGACTTGAACCGCTAAACCGTTCAAAATGAACGCTTTAGCGCTCAACAAGGAATCCGAAAGGTTAACTCTCTGACTTGTACCGCTAAAACGTTCAAATTGAACGCTTTAGCGCTCTACAAGGCTTTTGAGAATCAGAGCTCTTTGACTTGGAGCGCTAAAACGTTCAGGACGCTCTCTGACTGAAATAAGTGAAATGCTCTCTGACTTGGAGCGCTAAAACGTTCATTATGACCGTTTTAGCGCGGAGTTGCACACCACGTGTGTGTAACTTATCTGGTCTTGGGCGCTAAAACGGTGACATCTCAACGTTTTAGCGCCGAGTCACTTAAAATTCAAATGCACGGTTCTTTTCCTTCATTTCTTCTATTACTCTTCTTCTTCTCTCATTCTACACACTCTCTGCATACTTTTACACACTTCATTCTCAGTCGTTCATCTCACTATACAAGATATGTCGTCTTCACCACAAAAGAAACAGAACAAAAAGAGGTCACGAGGGGCCAAAACTACAGCACCACCACCTCCTGCATATGATGAGCACTTCTGGCGAAGTGCCGAACATGAAGATAGGTTCAATAAGAGAACATCCCATAGGCCATTCTTCCAAGAAAGCCAATTTATCTTGGACCAGGATGAATTCCCAGATTTCCAGTCTCAACTGAGAGGACGGGAATGGATCACTTTTGGGGAGATTTTGGTGAACAGTAGCCCGACTATAGCCCGGGAGTTCTTTGCCAATGCTTATAATGGAGATCAAGGAGGGCAAAGGACCTTTACAAGTTGGGTGAGGGGTAAACAGGTAAAATATGATGCCTACACCATACAGAAGTTGCTGAAGATAAGAGGCAGTGACACTACTCAAGCCTTGACTTGTGACTTCCGCCGAAATTGGCGGAAGATTGATGTTCCACCCAGAAGGAGGGATCCTAATTTTGAGGGATGGACTAAATTGGGAGCAGCTGAGCCCATTTTGAACATAATTGCAAAACCGGGGGAGAAATGGAGATGACAAAGGATGGGGTCAACCCCAAACTGCTGTGGTTGAGGCAGTTAAATGGAGAGGCAAGAGTCTGGTTCCATTTTGTTGTCTCTAATATCATGCCGTAATCTAATCAGGCGGAGGTGAATTTGATGCGGTCAGTTTTGATTTCTACTATCATGAACAAGGGGAAAGTAGAGTTGCCTACCCTTCTTCAAGATAGTATTTATGATATGGCTCATTCTGACACCAGTACATTCTCTCTGGGCCATTGCTCTCTGACTCAGCTGTTATGCCAGAAAGCTGGAGTTGATATTACTGATAATGGAGTGCAAGTCAAATTGCACCCCAAAATTGATGCCAAGCTGATTAGGGATCAGTTGAGAATTGGAGGGGAAGGTCCCAAGGGATTGACACCGGGGAGGAAGCAAGGAGAGAAATCAGAGGATTTGGACTTTGAAGACAGAATCAGATCAGGGGAACAGTGGTTGAGAAATGGAGATACACGTATGGGCCACTTACGTCGTCGCCTCAAATTTATGCAGGCAGGTCAGCAGTCATTCCAGACACATGTCATTAAGATGCTGAACGACATATGTGAGGCCCAGGGACTTGAAACGTCTACTTTTCAGCCTGCTGTGTACCCTCATTCTGAAGAGGAGGATGCTTTTGAGGTAGCAGCTGCCGCCCATATGCGTGATGACAGCGAGTCCTCTGATGATGATGATGATGTTCAGGCCCCGGGGGTAGAGCCAGTTGCTGGGAGTCAGGATGGTGCTGGACCATCAGTCAGGATTAGTCCAGGAGCAGGGACCAGTACAGGTGCTGCGACCAGTACAGGTGCTGCACCGACAGATTATACACCGCTCCCGCAGTCTGACCCAGGCGACCCTTTTGACTCTGATGATGAGGCGACTGCATCTTTTGTGGAGTCATGATTTGCAGTTTTCCTGCTGCTATTTTATTTTGCTTTTTCAATTTCTGGTTACTTTGTTGGAACACTTATTTTGTTGGTTATTTTGTAAGCTTTTACTGTACATTGAGATTTCACTGTTTGTAGATTCACATTTCTGATAGTACTGATGATATTAACTGTATGTGAATGTGTTTCAGTGATCCACTGCTGTTTTAGATTTAAATTAGTTGCTGGGGACAACAACGTTTAAATCTGGGAATTGTGGGTGTGATGTGATTGAATGGCAAGTGAATACTGCATGGAGAGGTCACACGAGTGGATGAGCCAAAACAGGGAACATCTCAATCTCTTTTCTTTAAGTTTTTCTTTAGTTTTTCTTAGTGTGAGTAATTTTTAGTGTAGTTAGATGTTAGTGTAGTCTAGAATCTAGAATTAGGATAAAAACTTTTCGTTTCTTTTATGAAATGTCATGAGGATTTGATTGATCAGAGTTTTAGATGATTGATCAAATTAAGGATACAATCTTATGCCTTGCATGTTGAGAAATGAAATGTTTGCATGATTCATTCAATGTGTAAGAGTAGAGAGATTAGTTGTGATGCATAGAGAGGAAGTCAAGCATGCACTCTGAACTGTGAGGAAATTGAGCCTATACAGAAATTTTTGTTCAGAGAGCATTTCACTGCATGAGTAACTCTAGAACTTGCCTTGTTTCTTGTTTGAAATGGTTAATGATGCATAAGGTAGAGGAATTTTTCTTTCTTGGACCAGAAAGTCAAATGATCAAACCTTAAGTTCCTGTTGCATGAACCTTTGAGCCTAATCTGTTGTTAATGTACTCTCACATCCATTCCTTTAGACTGAAAAGTTCAGATAAGTGATAAGGGGTGGAGTGTTTTGTGGGAAGTAAGGTATCTTTGCAATAAGTGAATGAAAGAGATGTTTGAAACATGAAAAAAAAAAGAAAAAAAAAGGGTTGTAGAACACAAAGTGTTTAAGTTTTGGAGGAGGTAAAGTGAAATGGTAAAAGACACAAAGTGTCTGAAAGAAAAAGGACAGAAAGAAATTTTTTGTAAAAGACACAAAGTGTCTGGAAGAAAAGGAGGAAGAAAGTCAAAGAATGAAAAGGAAGAAAGATTGGGGAATTAGGAAGGAAATGACAAATATGTGATTCCCCCTTATCTAAATCTGATTCATTTGATCTGAACTTTTCCTGCCACAGAAAGCCTTATCTCTAGTCAAGCCATACACCAAGCCTCATTGCCAACCATGTTAAGACCTTTTTGATCTACCTTATAGATCATTTATGCCATGAATAATGAGAATAGGGGCAAGCCTATGGAAGTTTGAGTGCAGTGAAGAATGAGTGACATATTGATCCTAAACACTAGTGTGCATGAGAGTTAAATTCTCACAATTTTTGAGAAGATCCTAGTGAGTAGGTGTGTTGTTTGGAAGTCTCTGTATGTCATCTGTACTAATCTGTTGAAAAGCATATAGGATGTTGTGCAAGTCATGAGAAACAAAAGATTGCATGGTTGTAAGTTGTATCAATGTGATCCTTTGTTGAATTCAGTCTATCCTCATGAGTTTCATTTGTAAGAATCTGAAATCCCTCTTTGTTGCAAGTGCATTACTGAGGACAGTAATGTCCAAATCTGGGAATTTTGATCAACCCCTGGTTCATCAGGTTTTTCAGCACAAATTAGGATTAATTTGTATGAATAATTGGTTGAATAAGGAGGTTAATGCCTTAATATTTCCTGAATTACAAGTTCTGAGAGCTTTGTGAAAATCTACATTGTCTTGTAGGGAAAGGAAGCCCAAAAAGCATCAAAAGAAGGAAGAAGATTCTGGAGGAGAAAATTGCCCAAGTGTTGAGCGCTAAAACGACCACACTGACCGTTTTAGCGCGCTGCTGCAGTTTGAAGAAGGAAGTTACTGGTGCTGAGCGCTAAAACGTCCACACAGATCGTTTTAGTGCGCTGCTGCAAATCAGGATTGGAAGCCTCTGGAGCTCAGCGCTAAAACGCTTATACTGAGCGTTTTAGCGCTCTAATGTGCAATTTCTCTCTGTTCTGAAACGCTAAAACGTTCGAATCAAGCGTTTTAGCGTTGAAGTCAGTTGAAAGCAGTTGAGAGGTTATCAGCCATGGACGCTAAAACGCTCATTCAGACCGTTTTAGCGCCCAAGTCAGTTAAAAGCAGTTGGCTACGCATCAAGATGAACGCTAAAACGCCCAGTTATGACCGTTTTAGCGTCCACATTATTTTCTCAGCAGATTTGTAACACTATAAAAGGCAAAAGGCCTGAAAAATACAATATACTAGATAGTTTTTCTCTCTCATTGTCCACTCTCCTTTCATATCAGATCTTAGGATCTGAATTCTTTTCTTTTTAACAATAATTCTTAGGAGTAGTGTAGCATTGCAATTGAAGATTGAAGATTCACTACCATGACAATGGAGTTTGTTCTTTCTTCTTCTCTTGTATTTAATTTCATTATGTCTGAGTAGAGTCCTTTGTAGTCTGATTCAATGGAACTCAAGTGTGTATTTATGAATAATTAATGTGAAGTTATGTTTTCCTATTATGTGACTTGTATGAAGTTGTCTTGATCAATCATTCTTGCTTACGAATTGATGTAGAACAGACATGTTTGCATTGTTTTAATGTTGACAACTTCATCATTAGTATTATAGTAGTCAAGACATTGATGCTATAATATTAATGTAATCTTAAGACCTTAGTAATTAATGCAAGTATTATGAAAGGAATCACCAAGACATTGGGGTTTCTGATTAATGTACCCATCAAGGTAGTAAGACATTACATCTTGATGATAAGTAAAAGGTTGATTAACATCACATGATAGAGAAGTCATGATGGAAATTGATTCATTTATGAATTCATACTTGAGGGAGATTGATATCTGACTACTGTTTTAAATTACATTCATATCTTTGTGTTTTTAAACTTATCTTATTTTATGCAATTACAATTTTAGTGACAAGAAACTCATGCAAATCAAATCTTTTCGGTTGACTCAAATCAATAACAAGTGGATAATCAGTGCTTGACACAATTCCTCGTGGGAACGATCTTTACTTATCATTTTTATTACTTGTATGACTAGTGCACTTGCTAAAAGGACAACAGCGGCGGGGCGGACCGACTCGTTTTTCCACCTCTACCCGCCACGAATCGGACTAGTCGCGAAGCGATGAACCGATTGAAATATCTCAAAAAGAAAAAATCCGTCGTGACCATATAAATTGCCAATTTCCTTTTCTGTCATAAATATTCTTTCTTTTTCATTCATAAGTCATTAACAATTTTCTTAAATATACTTAGTAAAAAAATAAAAATAGGGAGACTTCTCATCAATGTGATAATTGTAGTAGAGCAATTCCATAATTTTAAATAAAAATACAGATATTTAATTGGGAAAAGTGTAAATGACATAATTTTATATCATTTTAAGTGAAACGATCGTATCTTGATATATATTCGTTAGTTTTTTTTTTAATATTTTTTCTCCTGCACACAATCAGAAAGAGAGAATAAGAGAGTATCAGGGAAGAAAGAAGGTAAAAACCCACCAAGACAAGATCATTTTAAGTGAAATGATAGTGTTTTGATGTATATTTGATAATTTTTTATATTTTCTTATCCATAAAATCAGAAAAGAGAGAGATTGCAAGAGTATTGTGGAAGAGAAACAAAAAAAATCATCAAAACACAATAATTTCATTTAAAATAACAACAAAATTATGTTATTTAAAATGGAAAATATTCCCCCAATATTATTCAATACTCTTGCAAAACGGTTTTTATTTATTTATTATTATTAGGGTTTGATATTTGTTGGACATAAAGTTATTTCATTGTAAGTTAGAGAAAAACACAACTAATGAAAATTAAAAAGGAAGAAAGTGGGTAATTTCTTTAATTTAAATTTTAAACAAAAATATTAATTTAAATCTTTTTCGCACTTAAAATAACACAAGTTACACAACTCTATGTTCTTACAAACATTTTTCTCTCATTATTATTATTATTTTATTTTTTTCACTCTTGACACCTATGTAGCACCGATATCGACACAAGACACGATATGACACGACACTCAGATACGTGAATCCTTAAAATGTTAGATTTCAAAAAGTTAGGATACATTTTGATATTAAATAATATTTTTAATTTATGTTGCATATGTTATATTTAATATTCAATAATTTAATAAAAAAATAAAGCGCATCCTTTAATTTTGTAAAGAAACATAAGATATCAAAAATATTTATATTAAATTAAATAAAATAGTGATAATAATCCAATGAATCTAATAATTAGAACTAAAAACACAATGTAATACAATCTTTGAACTTAATTTTTTTTTTCAATTTCTACAATACGCATTGAAGTGTGGGAAAATGTAGAGTATCATATAGTGTCGAACAATGTCGGAGTCTTTGAAACATCGGTAGTTCGAAGTATGGTACGCGATGTTCTTCAGGATTCTTTGAATCTTCGGATACTATCGCAAACTGAGAATTAAGAATTGAGATTCCCGAAAAAAAAATTTCCTGGGAAAAATAAAATTTCTCCTCTACCAAACCGCCCCCAACTTGAAAATCCCCCGATCTATAGACAGAACCAATTCCCTTTAACCCCTTTTTCTTCCTTGAAATGAACTGCTTTCAAATTTTGTATCCTTCTTGCAAAGCCTTTTCCTTTCTAGCATTTCTGAGCCAAAAGTGAAAGGGGTTTTTCTCTGGGGCAGATATCATTTCCCATTTGTTGCATTACAGGACGTGGCTTCTACCATCATTTTTAATATAACCCTTCTCATTCTGTGGGATTTTCTGGGAGAATTCACATAACCCCACTACGAGGTTGCTCCAAAAATTCAAACTTTTTAAAGGTTTAATAGGAAACCTAGTTATCGTTGTTGTTGATTTATTGTGGAAGCCATGCCTGTGGTATTGGATATAAGCTCCGATGAAGAAAAGGGTTCGGAGGAGGGATCTAAAAGCACCGACTTTGATTGGATCAAAGAGTTTCTTTTTATGTCTGATGAAGAATCAGGTGATTCTGACGATGTTATCTTCGTCCATGAGAACAAACCTGAGTTGAAGTCAAAGTCTTCCACTTTGGCTGCGAAAGATGATGATGATGATTGCGTGGTTCTAGAGGGTGACCCAGAAAAAGGTGTTGTTTCTGTGGATGACGATGAAACTGGGTCAGACGAGTTGCGTGTAGTTGGGGAGAAGGGTCAGGTATGTCCTTCAGTTTATTGCTTCATTTATGTTAGTCCTTATGGGAATTGTATTCTAAAGTCTGAAGCTTTAAGTTGTTATTGGGATAGAGAAGGAAGAAACAGAGAATGTATTGCTTTTGGGTGGTTTAATTTCTTAGATTTGTGTTGCAGACATGGATGTACCCTATTTGTGTTATTTGGATGTACTATGAATTGTAGTTATTTGTTTGTGATTAACTAAGCTTTAGTAGTTTGGTGTAAGGCTTGATATATGAATTTTATTATAGGAAACATCAACAAGCACAATAAAGCTGAAACCATTTCCTTGATGTGTTTAGCTTGAATGGGTATTTTTCATGGGAATATTTTCTGTCAAGGAAACCATTTCCAGTAGTTTTATTAATTCAATCTTTTTTGTTTGATGTCTAGGCATTGGATATTTTTCTATCCTTAGTTGTGTTGGGTTCTTTATGCTTCATTTTGCATTATCATTTCAGAAGTGCTTTGAAATTGACCTTCATATTCCATTGCAACTTGATGATATAGTTTCTCTCATTTAAGATGTTACCATAGTGGGTTTGGGTGGACTTTTCAATTTACTTGTTTCTTGGCTCTGGGTTGAAGATGCAATGGAAGTACTTTTGTTTTCCAAAAGTTTTTTTTTTTTTTTTTTTTTTTGGTGAAATTTTTTTATTCTTTTTTCTTTCTATGTATAAAGGTCCGACCCAGTTCAAATACCCACTTCGTGACGGGGAAGGGAATACTCTAGGTAGCCTTTCCCCTGCTTTTTGCAGAGAGGCTAATTCGAACCCGTGACCTGACATACCACGGCAAGCAAGCTTACCGCTGAGCCATGCCGGCCCTTCTTCCTTCTATGTATAAAGCATGCATTTTTTATTTCTTTTTTATTTTTATTTTATGATGTGTTTAATGCTTTGAGTGTGGATTGTCTGGGTTCATGGAATGAGTATGGAATCTGATGAGCTTGTTTGTGGATTCAAACATCTAGGATGGCAGATTTAGAGTTGTATCTCTAAACTATCAGGTCACGTGGTTTTGGGGGGAGAGAAGAAGAAAAAAAGGGGTGGGGGGGTGGGGGTTGCTTTCTATTCAAGTGCCAATTCACCGTAAGTTAGATTAGGTCCTCAATATCTGAACAGCATATAAAGGAACACCATTGCCAAGAGCCTCATGGAAAATTCTTGCAGGGCATGAAATTGCCACATGAGGATAGTTAAGGTGGCTGAAGATATGAGGGAGTTTGAGATGACAGAAGACTTCAATCCTGGGCCATACATCTTGCCTATTGCATCTGAGAAAACACTATATAAATGAACTCATATTCAAAACTTGAAATTAGAATCACTGATCTCAATTGAGAGTTGAGACCCTAAGGTACGGTCAAATGTTGCTAACACTATCCACAGTATATGGAAAGCATAGCTTTAAATGATCCTCCATCATAGTGCCCTATGTTTCAACTTGATGGTTATCAATGATTTTGCTATATGTAAACTTCTAGCAAAGTTCCATAACTTTTAAGATGTATGAGAATACATGTTTAAATAGGGATTTATACTTTCATTGAGGCATTTGTTTCTAGTGCAGGTTACTAGTTGCTATCTGCTCATGTTATTATTTGATTATTGTCCAAAATTTTCTTTGGTTTGCATGGCCACGTCTACTCATATTTACTATTTTCATACTATTCTTTGCTAATGCGAGAAAGATGTAGCTCTTGCATTTCAGCTTTAGAGGCTCATTTATTTTTGGTTTGCAGATTGCATGTAGAGACTATCCTCATCCCCGACATCTTTGTGTTAAATTTCCTTTCTCTTCCACCCCACATGAGAGACACTGTGGCCAGGTAAAAAACTAAAAAGATCATAACTTTGGAGTATGTCAAAATTTAGAACTTTTGCTTTAGCTTATTTAATTATCATTGTTTCTATGTTTTGTTTGCTATTTCATATTATCTTTCTATAACTTTCATTTATGTTTTTGATGATATGCAGTGCCACTGTTATGTCTGTGACTCCCTAGCACCATGTCTAATGTGGGGCACTGGCATTTTGAGTTCAGATCATTGTCATGCAAATGATAAAACTGACCTGTGGAACATTCAGAGGAAAAGTTTCAAGCCGGGCCAGAGTTTGGTATTACCTGCAACTAATTATGATGCTTCACTTGGTGCAATACATGCCCAGTGTACCAAAATTACGCATGTTGATATTATTCACTTGTCTCCAAATTCCGTGTTACAGAATCAAGCATCCAGATCAACTGCAACGCGTACTTGCTCCTCACTCAATTCCATCCCTCAAAAGCAGCCCTCTATGCCAACGATAACATGTTCCGTCCCCCCCTTACTGAATTCTAGTTTGCATAATCAGGTCTCTAGGCCAACTAACATCCCTGTAGGTTCTGCAGCCACCAACTTAACAATCCCAATTGATGCAAACCATGGTAGATTTCATAAACCAGGACCTACTTGGGTGAGAAACAGATACCGGTCTCATTCTGTACCAAGGCAGTTTCTGGGTGTACGTGGGCATGCCAGCCAAATGGAGCGAGGAAGCGGTGCAAGCATATTAGGGCCTCATTTCCTTCGTCCTCATATGATGTCCAAGGGCGTAGGCAGTGCCAGGAACACTCAGACAGTGAATCATTCGTCTGATGGTTCATCTGGCTGCAGCAATCATGTTAATGCAACACAGCAATGTGACAAATATCATACCACAACAGGATTCTCAAATCACAGAAATCACAATGGGCCGGATGATGTTTTTCACTCTGTAAATTCATCATTTTACTCACATCCAAGGTCTGATCCAGCCAGCCCGAGTTGTGTTGACCAGCATACTGGGGCATCTGAAACCAAAGCATATAGCCAGCCATTGTCCCAATCAAATGATAGCCAGGATTTCTATCAAACTTGTATTCAGGGTAACGATGCTCCTTCAAGTTATGTGGCATGCCTGAATACCAATCAGCATGGAAATGAGCAACAAATCACAAGTCAAAATGAAAATGCTAGTGGAAATATTACAGAATGTGGAATTACAAGTGGAGATACTTGCCAAACAAAACCACATGAAGAGGGTCCAAGTGAAAATGCTGGAGAATTTTCAGCTTTTGACTCAAGTTGGACAGAGAATATCAGTCAAAGTATTGAACCTCTAATTGAATGTTCTCATTCACCTGGTTCACTTGTTGATATTGAAAACTGGCTTTTGGATGAGGACTCTTTATGGTAACAGAAGATGTTTTGCCATCTGAACTGAATATACCATCTCCTGAACTTGGCTTAGTTTAGTTGATACAGGCATGCTTTTATCTCAACTAGTATTGAATGAGTTCAGGTGACAAGCCAAGAGCTCTGGTACTTATTGCTGTCTTCAATGGAAGTGTTCAGGATTGGCTAACAGATGAATGATGCTACATGATATTTATGACTTGCTCAGTTCTGAGTATTATATGGCATGTTTCATTTTGAGGCTCATCAACATGTGTTAAGAGCTGAACATGTTAGATGTTCCCTCATCCCCATAGTTGATGATAACTTAGATGTATAGTGCTATTGCTAGCATAGCCTAATTTAGTTTTGCTTTATTTCGTTGGATGTAGTCAAGACCAGTCCTTGCTTTTTTGTCTAGCACCATCCCATTGGGGTAATGGATGTAAGAATAGGAACAAAGCGAGTTAGACTAGCACAGATAGTTGAGGAGTGTTTTTTTTCCAATTATATAGAGTTTCCTATTTATCTAAATTTTGTGCATAACATCATTTTTTAAGGGTTTTATAATAGTTATGTTGTACGAAAAGTGATTGTGTTATGTTATAGAGATTCATTTTGCGTGCCAGAGTTTTTTTTTTTTTTTTGTGGGCCCCACAAAATGTTGTGATTGTAGGAAAATTTTTGTGGTCATGTTAAATGATAGATGATAAACTATTTTTTTAAAGGGAAAGAGTAGTGCCATTTAAAATGGAAAAGTCTTACTGACTATATTTATAGAAAAATGTGACATCATATATCACTTTTATTTGCTAATAGGATTATAAAAAAAATTGCAGCACCTCTTGGGGAAATGCACAATGTTTACTTTCAAAAGCATCGAGTGATTTGAACCTTAATCACATTTTTTGGGAAATTTTCTGAAATATTTCAATTGAACGCAGCTTTGACAATCTTGTGCAAGTACCTTTCTGGGAACATGATTTTTAATTTATTAAGAATATGTTACTAATGTTAAGTTATATAAAAATTAAATTTTACCTGTATAAAGATCAAAATTCAACATGATTTTTGACCCAAAAGTTTGATAAATTATAGGGCGGACAAAAATTAATATTGGTATTAGATTTTATATATTTACATTGCTCCATAACTTTCTGTGGAAGCTGATTTTAGTCAATTCAATTGTTGAATTATATAACTAACAAGGTTGAATTATTTACCCCCCCGTAAGATATAAAATGTGTAACTATGAGTTAAATCATAGTTACACACACATATATAAAACCAATTCTATAAAAATAAGTTTAATTTCCATGAATATTATAAAAAAAGTTTAATTTTCACTAGCACAAGTAATTTACAAATGTCACACTTGAGTTGAAAATCTTATTTTTACATGTTATATTTATAAATGTTTTCATTAATTTAATAATAGTTATTACTCCATTTACTTTTATTAAAAAATTACTCGCCAAAATCATAAAAAATTATATCCGTCAAATCTCAAAACTATTTTTCTTGTAAACAAAAGTTTAGGTTATGAAGGTATGCCCAAAGCCTTTGTACAAATAAAGTATTTTCAATCATGAGAAGATATGGATTTATTTAAGGTTAAAGTATTTATGCAAGAGAGAAGTTATTTTTGGTAAGTCCAAAATGATGTCGCAGGTGAAAATTAAGGTATTTTTATAATTATAATATATTATAGAGCTATATTAATCTTTATCATTATAATATTTTAATTTTATAATCCAAAATGTTATTATTTTGAGCTCACCGAAAATAATTTTATCTCCAAACTTTATCTCATGTCACCACTGGAGACATACTTTTCCTTTTATTTAAATGTTAAATTAACGGAAATATTACTCTCATATTATATGGGAGTAATTCTCTCATGCTATAGAGAGAGTTCAAATGAGGTCCACCATTAAAAAAAAAGAAAAAGAAAAAAGGGTGGGTGCGATTTTTAAAGTGAGATAAAATGACATAACTATCGCATATAAAATGAAAAAAAAAAAAGAAGAAGAATGGGTGTGATTTTTGAAGTGAGATAAAATAAGATAATTATCGCATATAAAATGAGAGTAATATTTCCATAAATTTTTTTGAGTGGACATCATAATATCACATAGTTACATATAGTTTCTGGTTTCTTCTAAAATATAACGAAACCATATTGTAAAGGGGAAAGCTTAAGAGCAAATAGCAAAACAAGGTGAGGATGGCGCTATGGATGGAAAATGGTTCTGAGCCCTTGACCGAAAAAGAGAAGGCAGACCTTGAAGCCATTAATGCAATCAAAGAATCTGCAGCCATCGAACTTAAGGTATATTACTATGCTTTGTGAAATACTAAAAAAACATTCTTTTATCTCTTTTGGTTTTGATTTCACTTCACCCTTCAAATTCAATTTTCTCTTTTAGGAAAAGGGTAACCAATATGTGAAGATGGGTAAGAAGCATTACTCTGATGCCATTGATTGCTACACAAGAGCAATCAATCAGAAAGCCTTGAGTGACTCTGAAAACTCTATTCTTTTTGCAAATAGAGCTCATGTTAATTTGCTGCTAGGAAATCATAGACGTGCTCTCACTGATTCTCTGGAGGCACTCAAGTTGTGCCCCTCTAATGTAAAGGTGCTTACTTTATATATGTTGGGTTTTTTTGTTTTGTTTGCTTCTTAGAGTATTCCCTTCCCGAGACACTCACGAAGTGGGTATTTGAACTGGGTCGGCCCTTTTTGTAATTCATTGGTTTGATGTGTCAAAGTAATGGCAACTATGATTAGGCAATTTATAGAGCTGCCAAAGCATCTCTTGCACTAAATTTGCTGACTGAAGCACAAGACCATTGCCAAAAGGGTCTTCAGTTGGATCCCAATAATGAGGAATTGAAGAAGCTTGAGAAGCAGATTGGTATGAAGATAACAGAGAATGAGAAGCATGAAGCTGAAGTCTCTAAGGTTGTTGCAGAGACAAAGGTATAAACTTTGAACTGTTTTATTATGTGTTTGATGTCTGTTTTATTATATGGAGGATCATGTCTTTTGAACAAAAACTATTTAGGAACTTGTGTCTGCAATAGAACATAGAGGCTTGAAGATTGGAAAGACAATGTATCGAGAACTTACTGGATTAAGGAAACCTGTGTTAGACAAAAGTAATATCCTTCATTGGCCTGTTCTTCTTCTGTATGCGGAGGTTATGTCCAGTGACTTCATTGAGGATTTTTGTGAGACTGACATGTTTTCAGTTCACCTTGATATGATATCCTTTTTCTCTGAAATGGTTTGTACGCATTATATATAAATGAGTTTCATGTGTTTGAACGTGTTACTCCCTTAGCGCTATCAAACATGTTTGCAGAAGACCAGCCACTCTCATGGGATGTTGAAAACAATTACAAACGCGAATATATTGAAGTATACTATGAGGTAAGCTCTCAATGATTTTTTATTTATTTTTATTGCTTTCTTGAAATGTCATTATATATATATGTATACTTTTTTTGTTGAAAGACATGTAATGTTGAACTTCACATGGAGCAAGGCCATACCAGTAATATCCTCCATTTGTAAATAGTTCTCCTGTAGTTTCTCTTACTTGTTGATGAGGCATACCAACTACCAAGATTTATCTTGTGCCAGTTATTGGATATTTTTGGTAGACAAAGACATTGTAATCATTTATATAAATGCTCAAAGTTTGTGTTGCGGATCTAAATCAAACCAAATGTTGCTTCAGTATGCACATAATGATGCTCAAAATTTACCAACCATTTTGATTGCTGATCAAAATTGAATGAGAAAAATGGAAAAGCCAGCTTCAGATACCTCACAAGTGGATATTTGTAGTTGTCATAAGCTGTATCTTTCAATTGGTTTTGACTCTTACAGAGTAGCTATCCCCACATGTATTTCCACTCGCCTTTTCTTTTATGAACATTTTAGGTTTTACTAACTTGGACTGCTATGATGATATTTATAATATCAATTTTTGGCAGCATAGTTCATATTGACATATTTGTATCAAATGTTTGACACTTTATACTTAATGCTTTTGTTTTTTTCTCACCCCTTAGTCCTTCTTTTGTCAGGCTGATTCTGGACATTGTATATCTAAGGAAAAACTTCTTCATTGTCTATTAGAGGGAACTGCAGCTTCTCACAGAGAAGGCGTTGGTGATGAAGAGAAAGATGCAGTTGAGGGTTTTAAGCCAAACATGGGTATGTTACTTTTGATGTTCTTTACTTCCTCCTTTGCAATTGATGTCTAGTTTTTTTGTATGGCTACATTGCCCTGCTTTAGTGGTTTATAATGTGCAAAAAGCAGTATAACTTTTGTGGTAAGGATATAAACAATTTATGGTGAAACATTCTTTTATGATTTATGATTAAAACTTTTCCATCCTGTCTAAATTATTGGCTCCTTATGATTAATCTTCAGGGGTTTTTTGGATAATAAAAAAAAGTAGTTCATAGCTGGTATTGTAAATCTATATTTGATTTTGAATAGTTTAATATCATATTGTTTGGTAAATCTTGGTGAATGTCTTTTTAAACCTCATATAAATTAAAGAGAAAGAAAGGGCATCTATGAAGAAATCTTTAATTCAAATAAAAGCTAGTTAATTTTTGGTTTTTGACTAGGGTATCCACCACTGGTATAACTGTGAGGCTAATCACGGGCTAGAGGTGATAGTATAGTTGTGAGGCTAGGTGAAATCCTCCCCAAGTGGTGACTCCAAGGTTCAAACCCCTAACATTGAGGTTAAGGCTCACCTAGGGTCATAGTCCACTTCCACTTTTAGGTCTTAATAGCCAACCATATTACTTGGGCTGAAGTTATATACTTGGATTGGTATAGATAATTCTTGAATGATATCTCAAATCATATTGATATAAAGTAATTAGTACTCATTTCCATTAATAGCAGTTAGTCTGAGAAGTGATGGGGTGCGCCTATGAAGTCATGTATGTTGAAATGACGTCTCTTATCTTAAAGAAAATTATATAAAGTTTTGAATTAATATCAGTTCTTGTACACGTACCATACATATGGTTTACACTTTACATGTACTCCTTTTCCTTGCTAGTGGTTTATATGAAAATATGTCATTGCAGACAGACACATTACCGTTACATGCTTGTCACCCTTAATATGAGTTCATGTGAATTCAACCATGTAGGTTTCTCCTTTCTAGATATGGGATCAAGTAAATGAGAACCAATCCCTTATATCGGTGTCAGTTAATCCTGTTATATCATATATGTGTGTTTGTGTGTATATTTTCCTAAGGAATAATGACTTCTAATCTGAAGGTTTTTTCTCTCCTTGTCTATAAGCCTTTGATCATGTGTGGATCATGCTATAGCTTGGATGTGCTATCCTCATACACTGTTAGTGTTAGTACACCCTTTGAACTTGCCTTTGTTTGGAGTTTTGACTATTTTAAGAGGTGCTGCTTCCAATTCAGCATAAACCAGAACTGGTGCCATTACATACCATTGAAATCTCATGTTAGTTGAGATCCTGCAGTCATATTTTCACATGTTTTGTTGTTTTTTTCTCTTCAAGAAAAAGGTGGGGGCGGGGGGAATTGGCCATGGTCTCTCTGTGCTTGTTATGTTAAAACTTATATCATGTGATATTCTATGTCCATCAGGCTCCCCTAAATGGATCAGAGTAAATGAAAGGAGAACACTTCATGATGTTCTGAAAGAGCCTAATTGCATCATCCCTGGGATCCCAGGTGAAATGTGGTTCATGAAATGTCATTTCTTTTGCAATTCTGTTCAGAATTTATCTGACTATGATGTATTTGCAGTCTTCTATGTTGTTTCTAAGCGATCCAGCTTTTATAGCAAGTTCAAAGCTGGAAAGTGGGTTCCTCCTAGTATATGAAGGCAGCAACAGGCATGTTTTTGCAATAACTAGATTCAAGTCCCAACCTGGATGTCTTGAAGATTGCTGATGTAGTCATCAGCAGATAGTGTCCAGTTCTTCCAACTTTTTGGACTTATTTTAAACCAAGAGTTACCTGCTAATTACATTTGTTTGATGAGTCAAGATTTCAGTCTGTCCTAGTATGATAGTCCTAGGATACGGGAACCTCACTTGAATGTGTCTTATTATTTTCTCCTGTAACTTAGTTAACAAAGATGTATAATTTGATAGCTGTAGTTTAATATACTTTTATCATTTATCTAGTTATAGGTGCATAAAAGTTTTCATTCTGTAGAATTTCTATTTTCTTTATCACTGTGAGTCTCTGACACACCCTGGCAAGGGAATAATTTGCACATTCTAGTTTCCAATTAGTTTCTTCGTAGATCAATCCCTTGTCTTAATCATCAGTAAAATAGTCCTTTTTTTTAGTCCTTGTTATGATTCTGAGTACAGGGATTAAATTAAAAAAATAAATTAATTATAGGGACTAAAGAGAATTCCAAGTATCTTCTCTTGAAACCAGTGCATAACAAGTACCGGTTGTATTGGATTAATTATTTGGTTGTTAATTTATGATATGAATTCAGCCTATAAGTGCAGTAGGTGAATCACTTAATTGATTATGGTAATTAATTGTTAATTAAAATAATGTTATTTATTAATTAACAATGTGATTAGAAATCTACTCCACTTAGGTGCACTACTTTTATATAAACACTTTTTCCTTTTTCTTCTTAATTTGTCTAGTTTCATGATTTCTATTTGTAATTAGAAACTTCTACATCTTTCTCTTTTATTTAGGTGTGCTTGAGAAGTATTCGGTTGTTTGCTCTTATTTCTAGAGATAAATAAATTTTTATCTGTGTGCCTGGAAATGAAGAAATTTTGAAAAAATAATTATTTTTTAAATTTTTTTGTTTGCGGGTCTCTAGAAGAGAAAAATAATCCGATTTTATTATATGTAAATTTTAACTATATCTATTCTTCACATAAAAAATAGGGGTTTGATGTTTGTCATTTTAAATGACACAAGTTATGTCATTTTAGGAGAGAGATAGACACAGAAAAATGGAAATCATAGGAGAAAGGAAGTGAGTGATTTTTTTTTAATTTAAATTTTAAATAAAAATTTTTAATCGGTGTCTATCTCTCTCATAAAATGACATAATTTTATGTCATATAAAATGACAAACACTTTTCCTAAAAAAAAAAAGAGAAAAAAATATTTTTAGAAATGTTATTCACATCCTCATTCACTTAAGAATAATATATAATATAATTAAAGATAAGATATTCTGCCTCTTTATTTTTGATAACGTTATATTATGATACTAACATAGCCTTAAAGATTTTTCACCCGTTATCTCTCCTCCATTAGTTAAAATTACAATCTAACGGTCTGTAGATGCATCTATAATATTTTATCCCTAATAAGTTTATTTCTTTTTACTTATTGAATGCCATGTTTCTTCCCTTTTACTTGTTTAATGCAAGGTTTCTTTCCTTTACATATATTTAATGCAAAGATTCATATAAGGTAAAAAATAATCTTCATTGACTAATAAATCAATTTAATTATATTAAAAATATTTTCCTTGGTCAATTTGATTCTACCGTTAACAACTTAACATTTCAAAAATGGGGTAGGATATTCCTATTATTACTCTACTGCCACTCTAATCACCATTAGATTCAAAAGTTATCTTTCTTTTATCTCTCTTCATTCAACTTTTCCTCTAATCCAATGGTGATTAGAGTGGTAGTGAAATGGTAGTAGAAAAATTGGGTAGTAAGAGTATCCTACCCCTTCAACAACATTCTCATTTTTTATTTAGGTTTTAAGAGGATATATAGTAGTGTGCACCAGGCTTATGCAGTGGAAGCCAAGCCTAACCTACCCTAACTCCGAAGTGTACTACGTAGTACATAGGCTTTGGTTTGAAACTCCAAAATGGCTGCGCTAACCTGCTCCGTCGGTGACCTCCAGTCTCTTCTTGGCAATGTCAATGGCAGTGCCGCTGCTGAATACATATGTGAACATTTTGATGCTATTTCAAACAAGTTCGTTGACACCACCAATGCTGTGGACAAAACCTACCTTCTCTTCTCTGCATACATGGTCTTTGCCATGCAACTTGGCTTTGCCATGCTATGTGCTGGTTCTGTACGTGCCAAGAACACCATGAACATCATGTTAACCAATGTCCTTGATGCTGCAACTGGTGGTATCTTTTACTATCTCTTTGGTTTTGCCTTGGCTTTTGGCACCCCATCAAATGGTTTCATAGGGACACACTTCTTTGGCCTTGAGAAGTTCCCTTCTAAGGATTTTGACTATCCTTTCTTTCTTTTTCAATGGGCTTTTGCCATTGCAGCTGCTGGTATCACCAGTGGTTCAATTGCTGAGAGGACACAGTTTGTTGCATATTTGATATACTCTTCATTCTTGACTGGTTTCGTTTACCCTGTTGTTTCTCATTGGTTCTGGTCTGGTGATGGTTTTGGAAGCCCTGCAAGGTCTAAAGATTTGTTATTTGGAACTGGGGTTATTGATTTTGCTGGTTCAGGTGTGGTGCACTTGGTTGGTGCAGTTGCTGGCTTCTGGGGTGCTTTCATTGAAGGACCTCGAATTGGAAGGTTTGATCATGAGGGAAGACCTGTGGCAATGAGAGGACATAGTGGTACTTTGGTTGTTTTGGGAACGTTCTTGTTGTGGTTTGGTTGGTATGGATTCAACCCTGGTTCGTTTCTTAACATCTTGAAGGTGTATGGTGAGAGTGGTTCTTACTATGGTCAATGGAGTGCTGTTGGGAGGACTGCAGTGACCACAACTCTTGCTGGATGCTCAGCAGCATTGACAACCCTCTTTGGAAAACGTTTACAAACTGGGCATTGGAATGTCATTGATGTTTGCAATGGTTTGCTTGGTGGGTTTGCTGCAATCACTGCAGGGTGTTCTGTGGTGGATCCATGGGCAGCAATTATATGTGGGTTTGTGGCTGCTTGGGTTCTCATTGGATGTAATGTGTTGGCTGAGAAATTCAAGTATGATGATCCATTGGAGGCTTTGCAACTTCATGGTGGTTGTGGCACTTGGGGGATAATCTTCACTGCATTGTTTGCTAATAAGGAGTATGTGAATGAGGTCTATGGAGGGTTACCTGATAGGCCATATGGATTGTTCATGGGAGGAGGTGGAAAGCTTTTGGCTGCTCATCTTATTCAGATTTTGGTGATCATAGCTTGGGTGAGTGTTACCATGGGAACCTTGTTCTTTTTACTTCACAAATTGAATCTACTGAGGATCTCAGCTGATGAGGAGATGGCTGGATTGGATTTAACCAGCCATGGTGGATTGGCTTATGTGTATCAACATGAAGAGCTTGAGCTGTCCCAGAAACGTGCATTTGGAGAAACAAGGACAGATTCTCCAGCTGTTTGATTTGTTTGTTTTTTGTTGTGTGTATATTATAGGTTACCTGCCTATGTTTTCCTGACTTGAATTTCGGTTTAGTTGCTTTTTTTATTGTTTGATATGAAGTTTGAATAATCAATTACTATTCTCAGCAGAGACTAGACTATGGTATTCAATTTCATGGCTTGTCTTCATAAACAATCAAGCAGGAAAAGTTTAGATTAATCATTGTGTTCAATGAGAATGCCATTTCATGGTTTCCAGTCTTCAATAGACGTGAGTCCGGGTATAAAATCCTGTTCTGATAACACACCTAATGTGAATATTGCATCGTTGCTTTCAGATAATTTTAATATTATCCTTTTCCTTCTATATAATAGAGAGAATATTGCTTCAAAGAATTTGCCATTAAGAATGAAAATACAGTGATGCTGATAGGTTGAGAAAATGAAAATACAATTCATCAAGTTGATGTTTCGATTAATAACTTAATTAAAATATCCCTATCTATGTTATTATATTGATTAAAACAGCTGGGGTGGTGTCTACATTGAGCATTGACATTTGAGTCATAACTGAAAATAATGCTCCTATATCCATTGCAAAGGCTTTCGGATGAGGTGGCAAGGAATCTGGGTCCCTTAACCAGAGGTCTCGAGTTCGAGTCCTGGGAATGGAAAAAAATGATTTGGGAGAGCCACCTCCGAAAGGGTCCGACAGTGCTCGATTGGGGATTAGTCTTCAGTTTCGACCGGAGGATACCCTTCAGATTATTGGAAAAAAAAAAGGCTTTTGATCACAAGTTCGCAAGAGTCTTGGGAATCTAATGTTCATATTATTATTATAAAGCCATGATCTTCCGAATTATAGCCACTCATGATTGATTTTATTTCAATCACCACAAGAGGGAAAAGAAAAAGAAGGGTGACACTTCTATCCCACGCAAAACTTTCAAATGCAAGATTGAAGCCACCACCTCACACATGCATAGCAAGCACACAACGGAGACACCCTCCTTCATGCATAAGGTCAAATGCCTTGTTGATATCCGCAAGAGTCAAATTGTGGGTAATGTACTCATCAACCTTGATTTCCTGCAAAATGAGTAAAGCAGACAACATAGTACTCATAGCTAACCATGCATTACCACTTTCCAACAATATTGAAATTCAAAACATAGAAAAGAAGAGGAAAAACCTTTACCTTCTTCAAGTACTTGTCTACAAGCCAAGGCACTTGTGACCGGCTCTTGAAGCCACCAAAAGCTGTTCCTTTCCAGACACGTCCAGTCACCAATTGAAAAGGTCGTGTTGATATTTCCTGCCCTGATGCTGCAACACCTACTATAACTGATGTCCCCCAACCCTGTAAATTTTCAACAAGAACATATATATATATTTTCAAGTTTAAAGTATAGCGGCAAAACGGGCTCGGTTCGGTGGGCCAACCCGCCCCACCAGCTAAACTGGGCGGGGCGGGTTAAGTTTTTTAACCCATCTCAAAAGTGGGGATAGCAGGGCAGACTCGTTTTTTGGCAAGCATAGGCGGGCCGAGGAGCCTTAGTGTAAAATAGGCTCGGGCTGGCGGGCCAACCTGCTCAACCCGCCAAACGGAGCGGGGTGGGCTGACTTTTTCATTCCATTTTCAAAAGCGGGACGAGACGGGCTGACTCATTTTTTGGCGGTTTGATGGTGGACACAATTTACGTCCTTTAAAAGAACACACACTAAACCCTATATATATTTCAAGTTTACAAGGACCATCATGTTAGTAATATTTAAGCAATTGAGCTAGCAATGAGGTAGCAGCAGCATTCACCTTGTGGCAGCATTCCAAAGCAGCCCTCATCACTGAGACATTTCCAATGCACTCAAAACTGTAATCAACTCCACCATCTGTGAGATCAACTATGACCTGCTGAATTGGTTTCTCATGTTCTTTTGGATTAATAAACTCAGTGACTCCAAAGTTCTTTGCTGCAATGTAAAATAAGAGAAGTAAATAGAATATTGAATAAAACCAAAGCTGAGAGCAAACAACAAACATTAAATAGCACATGAGTAGACAGTATTCTTATACTATAAGCCTGTAGCAGTCACCACAGAAGAAAAACAATAAAGGAATAAGTCAATAAAATTATAAAAGGGCCGACCCAGTTCAAATACCCACTTCGTGAGTGTCTGGGGAAGAGAATACTCTAGGCAGTCTTTCCCCTGCTTTTTGCAGAGAGACTGATTCGAACCCGCGATCTGACACACCACGGTAAGCAAGCTTACCGTTGAGCCAAGCCGGCCCTTCAAGTCAATAAAATTATAAATACAAATAAAAATAGGCAAAGAAATTAAGATCATATTATAGCCATACTATTCCGCTTGTAATTGAAATTCTTCAAAAATGAAATTATCTTCTTCCTTTATCAGGTGGCTTTGCAAAAAATTTGATTATTGTACGGTCAGACACTAGATGATAAAAAGAATATGGAAAAGTGTAAGTCAAACATAATAGAGAAAGGCACTCCACAGCTTTAAAGAATAAAGACATAATGTAAAAATTATGTCATGATGTACCTCTTTCAAACTTATTGCTATCAACATCTATGCCAATAATCCGTGATGCACCAGCAGCTTTTGCTCCCTCTGCAACCTGTCAAGTGTAAATTTTGAGTCATAATAGAAGCCTCGAGACCAAGCAAAAATACAAAAATCTAATACTGTCTTTTTAGAAACTCACAGCAAGCCCAACAGTTCCAAGTCCAAAAACAGCTACAATTGACCCTGGTTCCACCTTTGCAGTGTTCCAGACAGCTCCAAGTCCTAAAACGTTACTTAAAATAATAACTGAATTTGGCCTAAAATATTGAAAAGAAATAACTGTAATAAAGCAAACAAGCACACAGTTTCAAAATCCACCAATCTTGTCCACCAGAGTGCTTGCATTGAGAATGAAAGAAAGACAGAAGAGTAAGAAATAAAAATCAATACCACATAGTCACATACAATACTGAAATCTTTTTCATTAATAAAAAAACAAGTGAAAAACTGGGCGAGATAAATAAGACTAAAAACATTGTTTTAAGAACTTAAACAAAATGGATACATGGCTTATATTAGTTTTCACTTATTGTTACATAAGGGCGTTAAAAAAATTAACACCCCCTCCTCTTTAATTTTCTGTTCAACCAAGGTAGGACAGGAAGAGTGACCAAAGTGCGACTGTTGACAAAAAAAAAAATTTACCAAACTGCCACGCCAACGGTAAATTTTGCCAAAATGCCACGTGACATATTTCGCTACACTGTGTAGCGAAATATGCCACGTCAGAACCAAAAAGTGCCACGTGTCAAAATTGTTGAAACTCGCTACCCTATGTAGCGAATTTCAACAATTTGACACATGATGCTTTTTGCAGAGAGACTGATTCGAACCCGTGACCTGACACACCACGGCAAGCAAGCTTACCGCTGAAAAAAATTAACCTGACAGAGTAACCTGCATCAACTGAAACTTCTAACATTCAGCCCAGTAATCTCTCCCCCTACATTTTCATTATACCCTCCATCACATAAAACATTTAAATACATCCAAAGTCCAGTGTTAGAATTAAGTGGAGATGGAGTAAGCTTTTCGTAGCACAGTATTGTCAAAGGTACTCATGAGATTATTCTTGTCAGCCTGATAGGGAACAGAAAGTTTAACCAGCTATATTTGCATGGCAAGAAGTTTCTTATGACCACATTATGCATCTCCACGGGAAAATGGAACATCATTGCCCACTCATTTCACGAATTCATTAGACTATGAACACTAACAAATGATGCATAGAAATGATAAGCTACTTTCTGTATAAATTGCAAGATCTCAATACAATTTTTTCATATGACAAAAGGACAAAAGTACTCACCAGTTGGAACACCACATCCAAGAAGACAAACTTTCTCCAAAGGAGCTTTTGAATCAATCTTAGCAACACTAACATCATGAACAACAGTATATTGACTAAACGTGGATGTTCCCATAAAATGATAGATGGACTTTCCATTAACAGAAAAACGACTCTTGCGATCGCTCAGCATGACCCCAACTCCTGTGGCTGAACGAACTTTGCCACAAAGATTGGTTTTGCCGGATTTGCAGAACTTGCACTCTCCACATTCAGCCTGGTAACATGGGATGACATGATCTCCAGGCTGAACATCATTAACACCTTCTCCAACACTTTCTACAATCCTGTACCAAAACATAAACTCCTATCAACAATCAACCATGCCAATGTATATGCTTTTGTAAAGAACTAATTCAATCCAAAAGATTAAGATGTGGTTTTATATATCTTAACACGTCCCCCTCACACGAAGCCCACTAGGCTTGAAGGATAGACAATGCACATGCCCACCTAACTGTGCTAAGAAATTCCACAATAGAAAGCGAGGGCGTTAGTATCCAACCTGGGACATCATGAGGCTCTAATACCATGTAAAAAACCAATTCCACCCAAAAGCTTAAGATGTTGGGTGAGACTACATTAATGTTTTATATATCTCAACATTTTTCATCATCTAGCTTAAAAAAGTATTCTATTGTTTTGTTCTCCATATATATACCCAGCAGCCTCATGACCAAGTATACATGGGAAGAGACCTTCTGGATCCTGCAAAATCAATTTATGATAAATTCATATGAGAAAGACCTTCATACATCAAACATAATATAAATTCCTAGCAGTGCAAATCCAAGAAGAAAAAAAAATCATTTTTTTTTCTTTTCTAAATTGCCCACCATGCATTATACCCCGTAACACCAAACACCAATTAAAAAAGAAAAAAAGGAAAAAAAAAAAAACTTTGATGGAATCAAAACATGGGCACCTACCTTGCCACTCCAAGTATAAGCATCGGTGTGACAGAGAGCAGTGTAGAGAATTTGGATTCGGACCTCCCCAGCCTGCGGCGGAGCCACCTGAACATCCTCGATGGTCAAGGGCTTATTGGGTTCCCATGCCACCGCGGCTTCACAATGAAAATGGTTTGAGTGATTCAGATGTAATAATAACAGAGAATGCATGTGCAAACTGAATAGTGAATATAACAAGAAGAAGAAGAGAACCTTTGCAGGTAATGACTTGTCCTTGAGTTGCCATGGATAGATGAAATGGAATGGTACACCAACAACACAACAACAAAACAGTCAAACACAAACCAAGAGGATTTGAGATTCAACGAGGTACGAGGTAGTGAGTGACACAAACACCATACTAAAAATGGAAAAAACTTTTGTTATTTTAAGAGAAGGAATAGGATAATGTGACAACCAAGACGAAAATCAACCGACAGTTAAGATATTATTGAAATATTGGTCGTAACATTATTTAATTGTCACAATATATCCTTTTAAAATAGGGTTTTATAAGTATAACATTACTTAACTTAAAAAATTTTCTTACACATACAGTTAAGAGTCATAGTTTATATGTTTTTTTTCCTATGATTTTTTCAGCTTTCTTCTCTATCACGAACGTAGAAAAATTTTCTTACATCATACAATATTATACTCATCATACCTTAAAAATAACACAATAAATGTACTTGTATTCATATGGTATTGTATGGTATCAATCTGTCACCCAAATGAAAATCTTTTATAAATTTTTAAAAATAAGACATAAAATAAAAAAATACTTTTACAATTATTAAAAAAATGAATATATGAAAAAAAAAAATGAGGTGTGAAAATTGAAAAAATTGAAGTAAAAGAAAAAAAATGAGATAAATTAATTAATGCGAGAGGAGAATAATATTTTCCAAAAACATATCAACTAAAATTATGCCCATGGTTTTGTTTAGATTCCTCACTGTTCATTCCCAAGGAAGAAATTGCATTTCCTATTGACGGCGCCGCCGCCGTTGACGGTGGTTTCTGCTGCGTACTAATCTATCTTTTGTGGGGTTCGACATGGCAGTGCGTGTCTCGCGTAGAGTTTTCATTTCCTCTGGCCTATGTTTTTATCGAAGCATTTCCTCAGCTTCTTCTATCGGAGGTGGAGCTTTTCCACCTCCTCCTGTTGTTTCTTCTCGAAGAGTGGTCGTTACTGGTAACTCTCATTTATATCTCACCTTTCACTTTAAATGTATTGATCTCATGTTGTAATGTTTGAAATTTTCGTGGTGTTTTAGGTTTAGGGATGGTGACACCTCTTGGTTGTGGAGTGGATAAAACGTGGAAAAACCTAATTGATGGGAAATGTGGGATAAGGGCATTGTGTTTGGAAGATCTCAAGATGAATAGTTTTGATAGAGACACACAATTGAGTACGTTTGATCAATTGACATCTAAGGTTGCTGCAGTTGTGCCCTCTGGAACCAATCCAGGCGAATTCAACGAGGAAATCTGGCTTAATTCTAAGGTATGATGGCATTCACGCTTTTTGTTATAGCGTTTCTCGTCAATTTATGTAGCATGCATGGTGAATATTTGATTAAATGTCTCTGACTCTGTACTTAGGTATGGAATTTTTTTCTGTTAGCAATTTAGATGTTCTTGAAGTACGGTAATAAATGTTGAATAAGTAAGTGAAATAGAATTATAAGTTTTCAAGAGTTCATTAAGGCTATGATGCATAGCTTGTCTATAAGATTTCAAAGGCAAATATGGCATCCATCAGATTGGTATATTTTGAAGTATTTTATTCCTGCAAACCTGAAGCCACTGTTTGTGTTGAAGTTTTAACATAAATTTGTGTATTGGAAACATGACTGAATCCAATATTTTGTGTACATGATGAAACTATATTTACAGATCAGTATCTGCTTGTATTTACTCACAAGTCACAACCACTCGATATTTTGTGGATAACCATGCTTGATATCTATGACATCTTAAACTGAATCTGCTGGAATATAAAGCACAAGAACATATTCGTGTCAAAGTATGGCTTCTTTTCCTACCAGAAAGAAAAGTCAAGTTATTTTTGGATGAAATCATGGTACCTGTTTGTTGGACCTCTTGAGAGTTAGTAATATTGTCTTTAAATTAGAAGGAGAAAGTCCCCATTCTTCCTAATCAGAAGTGTTGTGTAGTTTCTTCTGGTTTTTACTGTTATCTGGTATTGCTTTGCATTTACTTATACGTGCTGGATCTGAACTTATATTTGCTTATTGATATCATTGTAGTATTGTGACTTTTCCCTTAGGACCATCGATCAATAGCAAGGTTCATAGCGTATGCACTATGTGCTGCTGATGAAGCTCTTAAAGATTCCAATTGGTTTCCCACTGAGCAGGAACAGAAGGAAAGAACGGTATGAATTCTTTGAATATGGGTAATAACAAATCATTTTTGAAAATTACCTTGTCACTTAGTATGTTTTGACTTCAAAAACTATCAGGGGGTGTCTATTGGTGGGGGAACTGGAAGCATTAGTGACATCTTAGATTCTGCACAACTGATCTGTGAGAAGGTCGGTATGTTTGAACTCACTAGTGTTGAAGAACTTTGATGATTTTTCCTTGTTCAAGTTTTTCTCGAAGTGCTTTCAGTTAAGATAGCAAAATGATTTGGTAATTTAAATAAACTATTATATTTGATATTTTATTTTTCTCCCCTGAATACAGCGTCTTCGTCGCCTTAGTCCGTTTTTTATCCCGCGTATATTGATCAATATGGCATCAGGTCACGTGAGCATGAAATATGGGTTCCAGGTAAAATGACTACTTTCAACTGATTGGTATTCTATACTACAAATATGAATGAGCTCCTACAGTTGCTGGACAGGCATCTGCACTTTGGTTTACTAATTTCTGTAGTTATACAGATTTCAAGAATGAAAACTATTTGTTTATTGCAGGATATATTGAACTCCGATGGAACAGATTTTGGCAATATATCTTCTTGCTTCCATGTTTCTTGATCTTTTAATTATTAAACTATCATCATAATCCCATGAGAAATAACAACCTTCAGAAACAAAGATAGAACTTCCCTACATTTTAATTCGGAAACGAGTAATTATATGTCGTTCAGGTTTAAAAGATTGGAAACTCAAACAAGCATGATATATCTCCTGGTGAAATAATCATAATTTTATATGTCAACAAAAGTATTAGAAAAATAAGGTATTAAAGCTGATTATTGTTGCAGAGTTATTAGCTCATTGTTCTATGCTATGACCTTTGTGATAAACTTGATTCCTGTTCCTGAATATAGGGACCAAATCATGCCGCAGTCACTGCATGTGCTACTGGGTCACATTCTATTGGTGATGCAATGAGGATGATTCAATTTGGAGATGCAGATGTTATGGTGGCTGGAGGCACAGAGTCCAGCATTGATGCATTATCAATTGCAGGATTCTGCAGGTATTATGACCGACATGTTCTGCCCTATGTTAGTGTCAATCGCCTTAGAAATTCTTTGTTGTTTTCCCCTCTGATATTTTAAATCCATTATTGGAGACTTGCAGGGCTCGAGCTTTGACTACAAAATATAATTCAAGCCCACAAGAGGCATCACGACCTTTTGATAGTGGTCGAGATGGGTTTGTGTAAGTATATCAGCATTGTAGATTTGTTTCTACTTATAACCATTCATCTGTACTTAGTGTTCGCTTCCTGACTTGAAATTATTGGTTTGTTTGTCTTGCTGCTTATATCCAAGTTATTTCTTTACTCAGGATTGGTGAAGGTTCCGGAGTCTTGGTGTTGGAGGTTGGTTAAGAAATTTATTGTGTATTGTCTATCCCTCGAATTTATCTTTGCCTACTTTGTTTATAATCTTTTATCTTTCTTGATTATTTGTTTCCCACATCTTTTAGGAATTTGAGCATGCAAAAAATCGAGGAGCCAAAGTCTATGCAGAGGTTCGTGGCTATGGGATGTCAGGTAGTTCATTGCAGGTTATGTAGAATTTTCTCCCTAGTCTATATTTTATATATGGTTGATTTCTTTTGATGTGAATTTTGACTAGGTGATGCATATCATATTACTCAACCTCCTACTGATGGAAGAGGTGCCATTTTGGCCATGACTCGTGCTTTAAGACAGGTTTCCTTTGTAAATCTATAACGATTTGTATTTGTTATGCAGCATTAGAGGTTTTATGTTGACTGAGCTGCCAACTTTTCATGTATACATGTCCTGTTGGTGTCATGTGTGATTCTTTCTTGCTCTATCTATTTTTTCTCTCTCCCCCATTTTTCATGTGGCTTTGTCATATGAATGTAGAGACATACTCTACTCCATTTTCTACTTTCATTGTTGTTATGAGACCAATCAAGTTCAGGGAATGGAGGGTTCTGCTATAAGTATCCACACAAGATGGCCAAACCCTTGCTAGAAGCAGTATTGGTTCGATGTTAGCTAAGTTTGAAAGTGAAATAAACTGCCATATTGTATTGTTGTTTGTTCTCTGCATTTATGGCGTAGCCATAGTCTAGACTATCTTTTTTTAAGTGATTTCTTTTCCATGACTTGCAGTCAGGTCTTCATCCTTCTGAAGTGGATTACATAAATGCGCATGCAACATCTACACCTTTGGGCAAGTGATGTGGACCTGTTTTGATTCCAGCAATTTGAGCTTGATTATTTATTCATTCCGAATACTTTATCTCGGGACATTTGTGCTTATGACATAAACTATCTCACCTGAATCCTTTATACAGGGGATGCAATAGAAGCTAATGCTATCAAAACCATATTCTCTGACCGTGCAAACTCATCTGCTTTAGCCTTCTCCTCCACAAAGGTAAAAGCAACTACAAGTTGAATGACCAACAAGATATATGCTTATCTGATTGACTGTATAATATAAGTGCTGGCCCCTTCTTAGATTAAAGCTCTCATCCATGGGAATGAAGATGTCATTTTGCACTGATTTTACTTTATTTATTTTTTTCATTTTATTTGGATGGGGTGAACCATGATAGTTGATAATTCATTTCTCTTCCAACGCATGCTGGATCAGGTCCACGACATTTTCATAAATTTTCTGATTTTAGGGGGCTGTTGGTCATCTCCTGGGTGCTGCTGGAGCTGTTGAAGCAATTTTTGCTGTTTTGGCTGTACGACATGTAAGCAACTTTTTTGTATTTTGCATAATAGCTGTGGGGAAGCATTTTGGTGCATACCGTTGCTTTTGTGCTTAATCTAGAGCCAGACCCTGTTTGCTTAATCTAATAGAGTGGTTCCTATGATGTTCTTATCACAGGGAATTGCTCCGTTAACTCTTAATTTAACTAAGCCAGATCCTGTATTCGGCAATGGTTTCATGCCATTGACTGCTTCAGAGGAGATGCCAATTAGAGTAGCTATGTCAAACTCTTTTGGTTTCGGAGGAACAAATGCATCCCTACTTTTTGCTTATCCTGGATCAGACTGATAAGATAGTTGCATCTCATTCCATTGGCATTATTCTAAAAGAGCTGATCGCATCATCATCATGGTGAGGAGACTTTAATGGCCCAAAGTTCTTGGCAGCATTTATTTGCCTGAAGTTTGTGTTCTGCCATAGCTTTTGCTCATTAATTTTTTAATGTGATTGGTTAGCATAAAACGGTGGTTCCGATCACATTCTAAAACTTGAAAGGGGAGGTTCAAAATGTTTAGGTTTATAGAACTAATTTTCGTCTCTCAAATGTAACTCATTTAGTAGCTTTTTTCTTATGATTATTCGTATTGCAGTAGGAGGGCCATCTGGCCATGATATATGATGTAATTCTAGTTAGGCCAGGATTGTTGGTGGGAGTTAAGTGGACATTTTACTCCAACTAATTGATATGAAATGAATATTTTGATTAAAGAAAAAAACCATCACTGTTTGATACTTGAATCTCAATTCAGAAGTTCTGGTTATGAAGAATGAATAGTTGGTAAAAGGAGAGAACGAAGCCATAGTTACTAGCGTCTATCGTCTACACTCGCAACTTGTGGAGAGGTCATTGCAATCGGTGTTTTAAAAACTGGCTCGAACCGGCCGGTCGACTTGGGTCTCGATGATCTGGTGGATTCCCCGGTCCGAGCATTTATTTGGATCGCTTCTGCAGTCAATCCGATTTGGACCAGTTGACCCGGCTGAAACCCGATGACCTGGTTGACACTTTTTTTTTTTTTTTGGTTGATGAGAACTTTTCAATTAAATCATATTTATTTTTTATGGTTAATGTGATTAAAAAGTAAGGTGAAAATAATAAGGTATTTTGGATTAGTGCAGTTCGTTTATGTAATTTAGTTGCATCTTATAATGATCTCATAAAGTTAAGTGGTGATAAACACTGATGGTCTCATGATCTCATCTCAACGGTGAACACTTTCTCCTTTGTGTATGTTTCATGTATACTATTTGTTATCATGATTTAATTTATCCGTATCATGTCAAGCATAAAAGGTGCATTTAGCTTACATTGCAATTTTAACCCGATATTAGGATATGATCTAGATCTAGAAGCTCAGAAGTATATAATATTTGTTATAATTGAGAACCAATTTATTTTTTGAAGCTCATTGATAGTTTTTTTATGTGAATTTTTAATATAAGTAATATGTTTATATTTTAATATGTGAATAGTAAATTTGGTTCAACCCGGTTGAACCAGTGACTCAGTACCTCGACCGAGTCGATGACCGGTCCGAGTTTTAAAACACTGATTGCAATAATCAATCAATGATTAAAGTTTAGATGTTCAAGATTGTCATGAAATCATGAAAAATGAAGAAGATTTTATAACAGGTAAATTATATATATTTTTGCTATTGCCTTGATTATTTTGAATTGCACTCTGACTAAGAAAATGGAGATAAAAGATAAGAAAAAACTTAGAAAAGAGAAGATGAAAACTTAGAAAAGAGAAGATGAATGTGAGAGATCAAAAAATTTAAAATAGGAGAGAATATAAGAATAAAAGATAAAAAAAATTAAAAAGAGGAAATAAGTACAAGAGATCGTAAAATTAAAAATGGGGAAAAAATAGAGATGAGAGTTTAGAAATTTTTTAAATCAGAGATAAAATATTAAGTGGAATAATAATAATAATAATAATAATAATAATAATAATAATAAGTGAAAGAAAAAATTGTCTTAAGCCACTAGAATTGGTCTAGTGCTGAGGGGTTTGTTCTATTAGGTTATATGTTCAATTCTCACTTTTATCTTAAAAAAAATTGTCTTCATTCTCCTTAGTAAGTCCAAAAGATTAAGCAGTTAAGGTTTATATAAGGTTTTTTAAATTATATTTGTTAGTTTGATTTGTACTAATTTGCTTGATCAGAAAAGTATTAAAGGTAATTTTTTTATATTTTACTTTGGGATTTGGAGTTAATTCATGTTAGGGGTTATAACTATTGTTAGGGTAAAGCAATTATTAACCTAATTAAAATACTTAAATCCAATTATTTAGATTCGAGTGAATTCATTTCAAAGATAAAATAAATTCTACTTTGTACTTGAGATTGATTAACTCTATAATACTAAGGAAGAAAGGAAATTCGTGGGATCCACAAAAATGAAAAGAATAAACATCACCAAAAAAGCCAAAGTAATTTTTTTTTCACTTTTTCCTTTAACTCACTAGATGTCTCTTGGATAGAGTAAGTCTTTCTGCAAGACCAAACAAATTCCAATGGCGCAAGGTCATTTCCTATAAGAATAAACTCTTAGCAACTTAATGGTGATAAGGAAGCCTCAAATAGTGAAGAAGAGGACTAGATGACCAGACAACAAAAGGAAGAAGAGGAAGATGAAATGCTTGAGGAGTTTGTTGAAGACCCTGAGGAGGACCCTCCTTGCCCCTCATATCAATACTCCAAAAGTGGCACAAAGAGGACGGTAAGCAATGAAGGAAAGCCCTGATTATCAAGCTTTTGGGAAAACGTCTGGGAGTATGCTTCCTAATGGCTAGATTGGTTAAAATGTTGAACTTGTTGGACGCCTATAAGCTGATTGACTTGGATATCGGTACTTGCTGATTAGATTCCATGAAGATAGTGACTACAACCATGTTGCAGGAAGGGCCCTGGATAGTTGTACTTGTAGACCATTATGTGACTGTTCAAAGGTGAAGGCCATTATTTGACCCCTATGATGAACAACTGAAAAGATTATCAGTATGAATTCTAATATGGAGATTGGTAGCCCCTCATAGCCAACATTTATGGAGGATTGGTAGCATTTTCATAAGGACATTCAAGATAGATAGGAACACTTTAAGGAAGACAGATGGAGGGGACAAAGAGATTATAGAGAGAGCCAGGTTTTCCCGTATCTGTGTCGAGGTAGACCTTAGGAAAAGTTTCCTTTCCAACTTTAAGATCGATGGAAGAGTATTCTATGTTTGCTATGAGGGGCTTTACATGATATGTTTGCTTGTGGTGGGCATAGAAAGGATAATTGTTCAAGTGTTGAGATTCATAAACTTTCAATAGTGGAAGACAACATTGAAAAGGTTATTAAGGAAACACAATTAAAGGAGAAGGAAGAACTGAAACAAAAGGAGGAGGATGCCTTTAGTACTTGGATGGTGGTCCAGAGGCCAAGTAGAGGACGCAAGGTGAAAGCGGTTTCGGCTAGTCACATAAGGTGAAAGAGGTTCTTCACCTATTCTAGCTATAGTAGTCTTGCTCAGGCTGTCAATGGCGGGAATACATGAGAGAGGATGAGTACGGATTTGCATATAGCATAAGTCAATCTTTCAAAATGTGAAAAGTCAATGGAGAAAAATGGAGAGGAGAAGAAGTCAGGAAGTGAAGCTATGAATGGTAAGAAAACAAGTGCTACATGCCTAGGTTACCATAGTGTGGTGAGTGACAAGCACAAAAAAGAAGGGGCTAAGGCTGAAGTGTCTAAATGTGCAAAAGTGGGACAAAGTAGCATACAGAAAAGTAAGCAAAGTACAAGTGCGGTAGGAAGTAAAAAATACTATTCTGAGAACCATTCTCCGAATACGGTTTTGGTGGGTCCCCAAAAGCTAAATAGTAGGGTAAAAGTAATTAGGGGTGGAAATTTATAAGTTAGAGAACCTATTCAGGAGACACCAAAGCAGGTCAGCCAAAAAAGGGGCAGCGTTGATGTCTTGAACATTTTGAAGTTTGTCACATATGCCCAACAGGAGAATTACTTCGAACAAGTGCTAACTTCCCTAGTAAGGGTTCGTACCCACACTACTCTATGAAGATACAACCTCTTGGGTTGAGTTACACTTCTTTAATTATTGTTCTTATGAATCTTTGTTCTTGGAATTGCAAAGGTGTGGGGAAAAAGGAATTCCCAGCCTAATTAGAGATATGAAGACTAGGTTTAATTGTTAAATCAGATACCAAGGAAGTGAAGCTCATGTGCGGCATTCATCATGTAAGTCAGACTAGTGTAGAACACCAAATGCACGTATTCGGTACAACCACTTTCTTTGGATGGAAAGTAATCTAACAAAAAAATAAACAAAGAAAAAATGGCGCTAGTCCCTTAGGTCCCATGACTTGAGCTTATTGTCCATTTGCTCTTTCATAAGAAATTCCACAGTGCCTAAGATTCTAAGAATGTCTAATTCCGACAGTGAAGTGTGAAATGGAACACCATCTATGACAAAATTTTCCATTTTTCTCGACAGAATCTGGCAAGTAGATTTTCTATCCTATCTGTTATTCCTTTTCTTGTTTTAGTCATGCATCAATTAAAATACCAATACAATAACACACTCCAATCGTATCATTAAAGAAAGTCTATGCTTATTCAAGTCGAAGACAAGTAGTCTTGTCCAATCTGCCTATTGTTGATACCAATTTTTGTCCAGCAAAAAGAAAAAACAAAGATAAGAGAAGACCATAAAATAAAATGAAACAAAAGCTGAGGAGGATTTTTTTTCATCTACACAAGCCAAGTCTGTGCATGTTTATTCACCAGGAAATAAAGAAAGCAAAATTGGCAAATTGACATAGATTGAAAAATAAGATCAAGAAGCAATGCATTAAAATGGAAATTTGGAGGAGACCCTCAATTGATTTCCACAAGCAACCTCATGGCACACTACATTGGAAAACCCAAGGCCTTCTTTGATTTAACATGCAACAGAAAATAAAAATCATCTATATAATCACAAACACATAACAGAACAGGAGGGCCTTTTGGAGAGAGATTCTGGTTAAAAAAGAAAGAATGAAAAAACCGAGAAAGCGTAAAAAGTTCTCTACAATCTTCAACCCTATCAACCCATACACCTTCAAACCCAAATCCAAAACAAAAAAAAAACAATACGGTAAGAAGTGTGTGTGTCATTTTCTGAAACACCATCAAACCCAGCCAGATTATTAGTGCCTCTACCAACCATTGGGTGCACCAAGCAGAGCATCGCCGCTGCCAGCCACCGTGCTCATCACTGTGCGCAACACCACAACTCCTTCCTCTTCGCCGATTCATTTGCCATATTTGCCTCTAGGAATAGTCTTCACAAGAATAGTCACAACAAGCACCTTTGCTTCTGGTACCTTCCTTTCATCTTTAGTTGGTACTTAGGATTTTCTTTTGACCCATATTATTGTTTTAAAAAAAATGATGGACCGTTGTAGAGTTTCCTATGTATCATGTTTCTATTAGCTTTTTTTTCATATACTATTTGAATATGAATATTTGATTCTTCATCTAAGAAATATGACTTCTATCACAGACCTATTAGCTTTTTAGGTGTACTTTTGAAATATGACAGTGTATTTCTTTTAATACTTTGATGTGAAAAGACATTAGAATAGTTTGCTGCTTTTATTTTATTTTTTCTTTTCTTTTATTTACATGTCTATATGTGTAGTGAGAATGAGAGCACAATGACTAAGATTGTCTTTTGGAATTTAATAGTGAAAACTAACCTTCAAATATTTATTTTAAGTTGAATAAATAAATGATAAAAAAATAAGAAAAGTAATCTTGTCCTTTTTTTCATAAAAAACGTAACCGACAACAATGAATAACTAAGTTGGTGAAATTAGATTAAAGGAAGATAAACCTTTAGAAGGGAACAAGACTAGTACAACATTTTATAATGTTGACGTGAAAACAACAAACGTGAAAACAACAACAACAACAAAAAATTAAGTTTTTTTTTTATTCTCTTATTTTAATAGTTTACATATTTAACTCCTTTAGATATTCAGCTTTTTACTTTCTACAATCCGATGTAAGTTACATACAATAATCTATTAGATTTTATCAACGTTTCGAAATAAAATTTAGTGGTATTAAAATCAAAGGTGTAATTTAACCGTGACGGTTTGTTAATCCCGCGTATTTTATTTTGATTCATTTTTGCCGTGACGACTTGGTGATTCAAAATTTATCTAAAATTCACAATAATAAAAAATAATAATGTCAAATCTATTCTAAAAGATTAGCTGAGTTGAGACAACTTGTTAATCCTATAACCTTTTGAATCATTTTAGCCGTGACGGCTTGGTGATACAAAACTTACTATAAAAACTAGAATAATAAAATTAAAAATTATTGAAATAAATATAAATCATCAAAGCCTAAACCTTCCAATGAATTTTCTTTAAAATTACTTTCAAAACTAAAATCAATCAACACACAAATATTTTCTACAAAACGACGTAGCTTTGAGTTCCCTATTGTACCAAGGGATACGTCGGAGCGGGATCAACCCGTCAAGCATAAAAAATAAAACCAAAAATTAGTTTTCTTTTCTTTAATCAATATTGTTTAATTCTTTAGGGTGAAATAAAATATTAAAATCTTATCAATAATTTGCACAATTAATACAAGGTAACCGTTTTTATAAACGGACGGTGTAGGGTGCTAACACCTTCCCTACTCGTAATCGACTCCCGAATCCATTTCTGTTTTCAAAGACCAGTTTTCTCAAACAAAAGGGTTTTTCCAATGTTTTCCCAAATAAACCTTGGTGGCGACTTCATTGTTTTAATCATTCCATATCTTTCGTCGTCACGTCGCGATCCGGTTGCGACAGCTGGCGACTTCACTGAGGACTTATTTTTAGAGAGTCAAGCCTATTTTATTATTTGTGCAAATTATTGATAAAACTCTATTTTTTTGTTTCACCCATCTGTTATTGTATTTTTGTCACATATTATTTTTGTTCGCATGTGCTTTTCTTGCATATAGCTCCAATGATTGACATATATCCCGCCTTGTACATATTCTGCTTTGTATTTATTTTCGCAGCCTTGAGGTCCTAATTATTTTGGGATATACATGTATGTATGCTCTTAGCACATAACTCACACACTAGTGGGGCCCTATACCCGGGTCTGAGTGAAACATAAGATTAGGTAAGAGGTTGTGTAGTGGTATCCATTTTGGATGTACATCCTGTTTGGTTATCATGAAAGCCTCATTTAGAGCGTGACTTTTTCAGGATTGTAGTCATTTTGGATGTACATCCTGTTTGACTATTTTATTTCAAAATGAGATTTGAGCTCTAGAGACCAAACTTCCCGTAGTTATAGAACCACCAAAATGAGAGTTCTCACATGTTAGTAAAGCCCCTTGACAATATGGTTTTGCAATTTGACATAAACCTATTCATGGCACGAAGGGAGCATATTTCATTCTTACTCTTATTCTTACTCTCTACATGTTTCCAATCATCATGAATTCATATTTCAACTACTCATGCAAATGCATAACGAATCATGAAGGCATAAATATTATCTTCATCATTTCAAAAAAAAAGTATTCAAAAAAAATCATCATGCATCATTCCTTCCACTCACTCACCCACATTGTCTATCTTACATTATTTCAGGAAAGTTTGTTAGAGAACTGTTTGAATTTTAGTTTGATCGTGAGTATCATTATTATAAATATGGGATCCAATCACAATGAGACACCATCATCAATGTTGAGGAAAACTTTGCATCTCAAAGCTAAAAAGCCTGAAACTGAGAGTTTGAAGGTTCTGGGCCGAATGTTAAAGAAACCGTAACAGTTGACCCTCGCTATAAAGTATGGGAATGTCCTAGATCTATTGGAGATGGATTTTCAAGTTGAGGCAATCACTGCAATTGCTCAATATTATGATTCACCTCTACGATGCTTCACTTTTCAAGATTTTCAGTTAGCCCCTACATTGGAAGAGTTTGAGCGAATCTTCGGACTATCTTTAGAAGAGGAGAAACCCTATCGTTACATTGGGCATTACCCTTCCATGCACGTTGTTGCTGATATTTTGAAACTTCAGGTGAGAGACTTACAAGAAAGGAAGCAAATTCGGAATGAGACTGTGGGATTTCCGAGAAAGTATCTAGAAGAACATCTTCACCGCTTAGCAGAAGAAGGGGAATGAGAAACTTTCATTGATGTGTTTGCCCTCACTATATATGGAATTATCATATTCCCTAATATTGATGAATTTGTGGACTTTGCAGCCATTGATGTGTTTGTGGCACGCAAATTCAAACATGAAAACCCAGTCCCAGCCATTCTTGCTGATGTTTTCTATACTTTGAGCTTTTGTCATGAAAGGAAAGGGAAGCGGATCTTGTGTTGTTTACCAGTGTTGTTCATATGGCTCACTGCTCACATGTTTAATAGAGGATACAAAGCAGCGTGCCCGATCACTGATTTTCGGATGTATCAGTTGAAAGCTAAAAGTGGTCGTGAGTGGGTGCAAACTTTGGCCAAGCTTGATGGAAAAACTGTCCGATGGTATCCAGAGTGGGCAAGAATAGAAGCGTTGGTTTACCAATGTGGGGATTTTCCCAATGTGCCTCTGCAAGGTACTCGTGGATGTATCAATTACAATCCATCTTTGGCATTGCGACAACTTGGTTACCCTATGAAAGAGGCTCCAACAGAAAACATGACAATTCCTTTCCTCCTTTACGAGCTGAGCCTTGAGAATACTGCGATGATTAGAAGGGTCCGGAATGCATGGGATAAGGTAGTACGCAAAGGTAAAGAATTGGGGGTAAGAAGTTGTGATTGCAAAGAAAACTACCGCCAATGGGTTAAAGATCGAGTTAAAGAAGTCAAGCTACCATTCCAAATTCTTGTAACTCCTGCAGTTAGCGAAACACCAATTCTCGAACCTGTTAAGGATGAAGAGTTGAAAGAAATAAAGGCTAGATTGATGAAGGTCGAAGCAGAGAAAAAGAAGCTAGAGCAAGAGTTGGAAGAAGCAAGGCAAACATGTCGGGCCTTAGAACGAAAAAATATTGAGAGAGAACATAGTTTTGAAGGGAGTAATAAGAAGGCTAGAACCGAAGAGCACCTCAAGCTTAAAACGCAGGATTGCTTAAAAGCGGCAAACAAAGAATTGGGACTTCGAGGGCAAGAAAGGGATAAGGCCCTGGCTGAGAACCAACAAATCAAGAAGTTGCTTAGAAGCAGTAAGGCGGCTGAAAAGGATGCATTAAAACAAGTGGCCCATATACAACAACATATGGAAGAAGTAGTGGCCGGATATCAGGATGCGATCCAGAGAGGGCAAGAAGACATGCAGAGTTTAAGAGACCATATTCAAGAGCAAGAAGCAGTCATTGCTGAGATTAGAGAAGAAGTTGCTTTCTGGATGACTCGCTTCTCAAACTTGGTTAGGCTTGCCAATAGGGCAATCATAGATGTTCCAGATCTTTTGAAGTTAGCCGACATGATGGTGAATCACCTCAGCACCCCTTTGGAGATTTGTGACTTCATCGATCATTGTAAATATTTGATTAGGGAAATAAAAAAGTTGGTCAGTAGGGGCATGTGAAGCAGTGTATTAATATGACCACTTGTATTTTGTTAGAGAACGTTTGTAGTTTGTTATGAAATGATTGTACTACGTTTCAGTTCCCAACAAAGATGTTTTGCTTGTGATCCTATATTTATATGACCTAGTACTTTCGAACGTGACGTTCTGAGAAACGGTCTCAAAATGAATAATGATACTCACATCAATGCAACACATGCAGTTCTCCGACAAACTCAAATAGGAAATAATAATACCATAAGTAAACATTCCTCATGTTTTCATTCCATAAAAAAAATAATGGCATTGTCCAATAAAAATGGCTCATAGTGACAATTATGTTGAGGTACAAAAAAAATTGAACCTTTGTTTTTCCAAAGAAAGTTTGAACCCATCAAATCTTACAACTCTTGCAAACTCAAGTTCTAAGACATGGAATCCAAAGAAGCATCCGAGGCAAGGAAAAAGCGATGAAGTGGATGAATTGAAAAGAAGTTAGATGAAATGACGGAAAGACAAACAAAGATGGGGGATGCTTGAAGCAGTTGAAGAAGGAACATGATTTAAAAGGGCCAGGTTTAAAGCTCGTGGAACGGCACACCACTCCATATCTCACCACCTCTTTTCACTAATCAACATTTTCCTACAATCATCAACTTCCTTCCAATATACCCTACCTAGGTACGACATCTCATATTGTGTCATTCATTCATCCATTCCATACAAATTACCCTCCTGCACCACTCAAAGCCATCATAGCCAATATCCACCTTGGACCAGCCGTCAACAATTTCCCAATCATTATTTTTGCCCAAATCCAACCATCAAAACCAAGGATGCTCTTCTCCAAAGAATAAAATACCACCATTTGCAGAGCTAGTAATTTCTAGCGTTGAATTGTTTGTTCGTCTACAAAGTGCTCATCTGATTCAGAGAATTTCCACAAATCCTAAAAGCAAAATATGTGTATCCAAGAGGGAATGGATTTGAAGTGAGTTGAATTTTCACTCGAGAATGCTGGTCACTCCATTGAACATTGCAGCCTTTGGAGATGGCTGTGAGAAAGATGTTAGATCGTGGTCAGCTGAATATCTTTGATGAGGCTTTAGTATGATCAAAAGCAGATTCCTGAACCATGAAAGAGGAACAATGCCTTCCAACCTATCAACAATAAGAAATCTTTGAGTGTCAGATGGTCTGTCTTGTTACTTGATGTGATTGGCATAAGTAATTGGGGCAATATTGAACTAAAGTTAACTTTCTTTGAAGCATTCATTCAATGAACTTGCATGATGACTGCCTTTTCTTATTTTCTATTTTGATTTATCCATCAATTTTCTTTTCACCTTTTATTCTTATTTCTCTACTTGTCAAATCTCACGTAAACCACTTCCAACCAAATTCAATCATTTCACAACTTTCATCCCCAAGAGGATTCCCAAAGGCTCCTTTGATTGATTCCTGTGTTATAATGGACATAATCAATAATGGATTTGATGGCAGATTTGAAATCCCTAGAAAAGAAGAAAATCAAAAAGAAATTGTTCCTGATTCATAAGTAAGATCATCAAAAGATCTCTGTAAAAAATATATAAAAAAATAATATTAGAGAAATACTTTGCATTTTGGCATATACTGGGGCAATTTCTCGAGTCTTGTAGTTGAAGATTGGTGCAACCCATTTGACCTAGCCATAAGATGTTTGGGGGCAAGAGTTTTCTTTTGTTTACGCATAGATTCTCTTGGTATTGATTTATGAGAAAGCATCCCCTCCAAGAAGCATCTTTATGCATGGTACAAACACATGGTCCAGTCTCTAAAGAGAAATCTTCCCAGTCCATAGAAGAAAAAAAAAGAATAAAAGATAAGCTTGTTAGGTTAAAAACCCACAGGGGTGGCCTAAGCAAAAGTTAAGAAAAAAAAAAGAAAGAAGGAAAGATAGGCCCGTTAGGTTGAAAACCTGCAAGGGCAGCCTAAGCAAAAGTTAGGGCAAGTCAAAGAGACATAATTTGGAAAAGGGGAAATTCGTACATGCTTCTCAGTTAAAATGTCATTTTGATATTTCAAGGGAAATTTTTTTTTTTTTTGGTACAGTTTTCAAGGGAAATTCAATTGGCTCGAAAAAAAACAAATACTGGGGCAGCGTCATATGATAATCAATAGAAGAGAATTGACAAGTATAATGTCCACTTGTTCACAGGAATTTCTCAAATGAGAACAAATGAATCTAAACTGGGGCAAACACTTAGCCTTTCATGATAATATTATCCTCTACCACCTTTCATGTAAATACCCAATTCTTTTTGAGATCTCAATTTATCGAATCCTCTTCAATCTTACTTGCGAAACTATGCATGTTAGTTGAATGATGTTTCAAAGTAAGAGAGCATAAGTGCAATAACATGGTTTAACAATTTGGTGACAATCTTTCAAATTAACAATTCAGGCCAAAGGAATTCAATTGGTTCCAATTTAGGAAAGGCTATAATTGACATTCTCAGTCATTCCTTTTCAACAAGAAGGTTTGACACCTATGGTCAAGAGCTATCAATGAGCACATTCTCTATGTTCAAGAAGGCTCAATGTCTTTCGTCAAGATTTGAGAACAAATACTTTTAAAAGAAACAAGTCAGATATATCCACAAATGAAAGAGTACAAATCAAACACTGGTGTGAAAATTGGATGACATGTCAATGAGTTTGAGATTGCATGAATTTGACTTTAAACATTTGTTGAAGGATTGAAGTTTTCAAGGAAAACAACATGGTCAAAATATTTCTCATACTCAAGTGAATTTTAACTCAAAGGCTTGCCAAAAAGTAAAAAAAAATAACTCTCAAAGTTTCAAAATTTCAAAATTTTCTACATGCATTGTCTTTGCATATCATATTAAAAAACCGGGTCCACTCATCCGCGCCTTTAGATTTATGCACATCGGGTCCACTCCCTCGCGCCTTTAAATTTGAACCAGCGGGTCCACTCTCCCGCGCCTTTGAATTTGAACCAGCGGGTCCACTCTCCCGCGCCTTTAGATTTATGCACAACGGGTCCACTCCCTCGCGCCTTTAAATTTAAACCACCGGGTCCACTCTCTCGCGCCTTTGAATTTGAACTAGCGGGTCCACTCTTCCGCACCTTTAAATTTCTGCACAGCGGGTCCATTCTCCCGAGCTTTTAAATTTCTGCACAGCGGGTCCACTCTTCCGCGCCTTTTATTTTTCTGCCAAAGCGGGTCCACTCTTCCGCGCCTTTTAAATTTCTGTCAAGGCGGGTCCACTCTCCCGCGCCTTTAATTCTCTGTCAAGGCGGGTCCATTCTCCCGCACCTTTATTTTTATTTTATTTGTCAAGACGAGTTCACTCTCTCGCGCTTTTAATTTATGCCAAAGCGGGTCCAATCCCCCGCACTTTTAATTTTCTACCAAGACAGGGTCCAAATAGCCCGCACCATTTATTTTTAAGCTCAATTTGGGTCCCCGGTCCCATGTCATAATTATTTAGGTCATCTATCACACACTCATTCAAGTTGGGTCCCCTATCCCACAACTGATTTACTTTAAGATTAATTTAGCTGTGATGGCTTGTTAATCTTATATTGTAATTTTGGATTATTTTAGCTGTGACAGCTTGATAACTCGAAATTGAAAGCTTATCCCGCACATATATATTTCTCCTATTTAAGCCCAGATTTCAATCCGCATATATTTAAACTACTGAGCCGCCACACTCATTTTTTTATTTTTTATTATCCTTCACTCCCTCTACTCCTAGACAAAATTGTAGTTCACGTCTTTACTTTTTCCTTACAATGATAATAAGAAGAACTATAATTATTCATATTATCTAGTAAGAAACAAGTAAAGAGGGGCAGCTGTAGACACCATATTTTGTCCAGGAGATATAACAAAAAAAATAAAAAAATCCCATCACTGATGTATCTTTTGCAATGAAGGTTGGCCACTATTACAAGATACCATGTTTACTTGTGAGAGTGGAGAAACAGAGAACCAAAAATTGAAAGTTGAATAGACTTTCATATGGTCTGAAGATGATACCATTCCAATACACTGAGAATACCCTTTCTACTTATTATCCACCATATAGAACAAGTGAGGTTCTTCTTTTTTCGTCATCTATAAAAATCAGAAACACAAAGCAAAGGAGGGGGATCTGGTTCCTCCATCGATTCCACAATCTTCACCAGGGGAAATATCAAAAACTCAAGGTAAATAAACTCTAAGCTTTCTTTGGAACCAAAATACCCACAAACCCAAAATCATCAACTTAAATCCCCCATAACCAGAGCACCATCAAACCACCATGTATAGTCCATATCACCCCTGCCGCTAGCTATTGCAAGTCTCATTATAAATGGTCATCGCGGGAGGCCTTTGATACTGTTCGTCGTCGCCCAGACTTCGCTCACCACCATGCGCCTCCAACTGGAACCTCTCCATTTGCGGTGATCTCGAGTTTAAGCTTCCCTAATCCACTGGTCAAGTTTTGTTTTTCTCCTTTTCATACTCTGATGAATTTTATTCTTCTGTTCCTATTTGTGCTTGCTATCGTTTACTAAAGGATGAGAATAATAACTTTTTTTATTATTTGAATGGTGCATGTATTGTCGGTTGGCTGTTGTGTTTTCATTTTAAACATTTTTTAACAATTATCCTTAAATATTCATTCATTATCTCGTAATATTATATGGGTGAATATGTTTGGGGTGCCATGATTTTGCTTAGTTGATGATTTTCTTTTTTATTATTTTCGAAATAAATATTGGATGGCATCTTAAAAGTATGTTTGAAACCAATGATATCATTTGTGTATGAGGTTATTCCTTTAGAACCTTGGGCTCATTCTCCATGATTTTCCAGATTATTTTATAGGGATATCCATTGTTAAAGATCAACAGACAAAGCAATCAGACATGGTGTTTACTAAAAACAAAATTCCAAGATAAGAAAGATACCAAAAAAATAAAAATAAAAAGATTGAGAAAGTAGCGATTCAGAAAATGAAAATAATATAAAATATAGGTTGATGTTGAAAGAATGATGTTGTCAGTCACCACTTTACTTTTCTTTCTGTAACCGAAGCAACTTTTATTGCTATGCTTAATGCTTAGTCTAATCCATGCTCTTCTTCAATTCGACAAGGCTTGCAAGTTGTTTTATTATTATATTATAATAGCTTTTCTTTTCCTCAATGTCTAGAATTTTAAGTCATCGTTAGCAGAACCTATTTGTTAACCAATATCAATAAGGTATGAATAAATTCTAATAATGATAAAACAAATATAAAATTTAATTTTATAAAGGGGTTAGTTGAGCTGTAACATCTTGTTAATCCCATTATTTTTAGAATCATTTCGATTGTGACAATATGATGATTTTAAATCAAGAACTCTTTTTACCATTAACTAAAGTAGGAGTTAGCCGAGTCATGACGACTTGTTAGCTTCACATAATTTCATTTTGAATCATTTTAGCCGTGACGGCCTGATGATTCAAAACTCATTTAAATTTTTCATAAAATTTACAATAAAAAAAATAATAACTTGAAATATATTTTTAAAAGGATTAGCTGAGTTAAGACAACTTGTTAATCCTACAATTATCGTTTCAGATTATTTTAGCTGCGACAGCTTGGTAATTCGAAACCTTCAAGCCCAAAAACTTCCAATGAATTTTCTTTAAAATTACTTTCAAAATTAAAATCAATCAACACACAAATATTTTCTACAGAACGACGTAGCTTTGAGTTCCCTATTGTACCAAGGGATACGTCGGAGCGGGACCCACCCGTCAAGCATAAAAATAAAACCAAAAATTAGTTTTCTTTTCTTTAATCAATATTGTTTAATTCTTTAGGGTGAAATAAAATATTAAAATCTTATTAATAATTTGCACAATTAATACAAGGTAACCGTTTTTATAAACGGACGGTGTAGGGTGCTAATACCTTCCCTACTCGTAATCGACTCCCGAATCCATTTCTGTTTTCAAAGACCAGTTTTCTCAAACAAAAGGGTTTTTCCAATGTTTTCCCAAATAAACCTTGGTGGCGACTTCATTGTTTTAATCATTTAATATCTTTCGTCGTCACGTTATGATCCGGTTGCGACAGCGCAATATTACTTTCGTGGGGTTCAAGAAACCCTAGTCCCCACTTTTGATACTCTAGAGTTTTCCCTCCTCCCTAATATATACTTGTGGTGTGTGAAGGTGAGGAGGTTGGAACCATTGGTTTGATACTTTGAGTTTTTTTTTTTTTTTTTTACAAAAGCTTAGAGTTTTGAATTTGAGAGCACTTCTAGAAGAAAGTTTGAGTGAGATCTTTCTAGACAAGTTTGAAAGCCACCATTGAAGGTGAGGTTTGAGTGTACCATCATTAGTTGCTGAAGTTTGATTCTTATAACTCATTATTTACATATTTGAAGCTTGATTCTAGACTAGTGTCTCGTGGGTTTTACTTATTCATATTGGAGAATATTTTCACGTTAAAATTCTGATATGTTCATCTCTCCGTCTCTCTCATCTTTCTTTTCTGTTTCTGTTGCACTGGCCGACCTGTTGACTCAGGCCGACCTTTGATTGTGCCGAGCTCCAAGTTTGACATTTGACTTACGACTCCCTTTCGTGCTGACTAGGGAAGCAAGTTCCTAACAAATATGGTTGTTAAGGCTTCTAGTTTAAATTCTCTGCCTCAAAGTATTAAAGATCTTCAACCTACTATTGATGGTCACCATGATGCAATAAATATATTTGAGAGCTTCAAGGACCACAATAATAATTTCAATGCAAGTTCTGGCATAAATGTGAAATACCTATTGGAGCTTACTCTCTGTTTTTATTTATTTATCGAAAACAGGGCTTTAACGTAAATGGTGGTTTACCTCCACCTTGTGGGGCATATTTTCACTATTTCTTGGACCTTGAGGATAAGGTCTCTTTTGAAGGGGTGAGTGGTGTTACGTATACAATTTTAATTAGTTAATATAATTAGTTGTAGGAATTAGAAAATGGTTAAATGGCTTGCAATTGGTTCTGTCCTTTATTATGGTTAGTTGCTCCTTATGTAAGGCAATTGTTGTATATAAATAATGTTCATGTCACTCACATATTGATCTGCGTGTTTTGTTTTTTTAATTTCTTAATGGTGAAATCCACCTTAAACATGTATGTATAGGAAAATTTTTCCTCTCGTGTGAAAGGAGAAAAATAAAGCCCATAAATAATACCCGTACGTACTATTAAGGAAGGAAGAAATAATAAACCCATTAATTCTCTTGTATTTTGTGTTTTCTCTCCTGTTAGGAATTCCTCTCCTAATACAATGTGACAATTGTGTGAGTAATGTGTCCAAAGAGTTATGGCCTAATGGGTGCTAATCGTGGGAGATAGAGACTAACAGAGAGGTAAGGCCGTGCAATTACCCATCTCGGTGAGTTGGGACGAAGTTCGGGTCAGAATTCATCCTTCCGGACCTGGTTGGGGTTTAAGAGTAGGATAATGAAATAATAACCCCCAGAATAATATTCTATTCGAGGTATTATTAATTCTGATATAAAAAAAAGATGAGCACACTCAAACGAAAATTTTTTTTTGAAAATGATTACCAAAAAAAAAAGAAATTTTTTTTATGATTAAAAATAAGAGTTAAAATATTTAATAAAACACTTAATGAAGCTAATATCTTTTTTTTTTTTGGTAAAAGGAGCTAATATCTTTTTTTCTCAGTGTTTGAAAGGGTTAAAAAAATATTTGACGCCATTTACAAATCAATTTCTATATTTAAAATTCATAATAAAAAATAGCAACCAATTTCATTTTAGTCTCAGGATTTTCATAATATCAACTTTGTAATCAAATGGTACTCTTTCTACAATATTCTCTCTTTAAATGTTTTTTAATTTTACCTTTTTTATTAAAACTGTTTTTCTTAAACAAACAATAATGTCATAACTCAAATGGGTGGCGGTGATTTTCGTTTACATCAGCAATGTAGGCGAAAGAAAAAAACTGAATCCTAATAATCAAAGCATGGGAGTAGAGCACATGAATAAGTTCTAAATTAAGCTATATTACCAAATCAAAGTGTCTAACGTCGCATTCAGATTCATCTATTTCTCTAAACTTGAAAAGTATTAATACAGCATGGGTTTACAATTAATTAATTTGTTTTTATGTAAATCTGCATATATAATCAAAAAGTATAACTTAAAAGAATAAGTATATTTATATTATAAAATTCAATTATGTATCAAATTCACCACCGAACCTGAATCTATGATAGCATGGTAGCTCTTCTCAAAGTAGCACTTCCAGTTTTGGATCCTAGCACCACCGCAGTGCCGCGCTTATGGGATGTTTCGCTTAATTAGTTTATTAAGCGTGAATGCGTGACGCAAGAAACCATGACAACCGAACGATTGGCACCTTTATAAGGTGATCTCTCTAATGGTTGCCTCGGAAAGAAAATAATCAGGAAAATGGGGCCTTTTAGGTACATTTTTATTTTTTTATTTTTCTTTTATAAAAGGAAAGGCTAAAAATCTGGAATTTTCACGTGGTTTTAAACAATCCTTACTTTTTTAAAAATAAGATTTCACCCAAAATCCTATAAATTGTTAAGATTCTTCCCTTTAAATGGCTCTCAAAAAGCTTATCGACCGATGTGCTGCTTTATGGATACCTAATACATCTTTCAGTTACTGATATTCTTACACCCAAAATTTCATATCTAGTCATTTTATTTTCCATCTAAATTGAAAATTCAGTTGAAGCATATTCTCAAGACTAAAATTTGAGAGCTTTTATTAAAGAGAATAAATTCCTTACTACTTAAACCAATAGTTATTCGTTCACACCAAGTTATTTGGTTATTGATAAATTAACTTAGTGGCTAACAATAAATTAATATTGCAGTTTCTTACTTAAAAATATATATTGTTAATTTGTTAGCTAAAAATTAATATTACTAACTAAAAATTAGCTCATAAGTAAATTAGCATACATGAATAATAGAGTTTCATACTTACAAGAAACATTTTCCTATACTTTAATTAGGTCCTAAACTTGCTTATACGTCAACGTCAAATTTATGTATATAACGAGAGAAACGAGAGAGAAAATGAAACGCAAGCTGCTTCACCTTTCGACTTTTGAGAATAACAATCATCAGAAAATGGCTAAAGTTTTTGTGCTTTCATTACAACTCCAAGTGAGCGCCTTTTACATGCAATATTCTTCTTTCTTTCTTTTTTTCTTTTTTTTTTAACTTGCAACGTGCAAGCGGTGTTTTAAAATTCAGCTCGGTCATACGCTGATTAGGCCTTTGTTATCGGGGTTAGCAGAGAGTTAATCTAATTTATTGTAATTTTTCATTTTCTTAATATATAGTTTGGGCCCATGAATAGTTGCTGTTAGGATGTTATAATCTTAATTATATTCTTCTTATAAATCAAACGACTTGTAACGAGTAACAGTGAAGTGAATATAATATAAACAAGTTAGACATAACCTAAACTGGATGAACTAGGATAAATCTGTGTGTCAATTCTCTCTCTTTTCTCTTTTCATTTTGCAATTTGTGTATAATTATCGATTTTCAACAAGGTGCTAAGTCAATAATTCAACGGAATTTCAAAATAATAAAAATAAATATTAAATTATGAGTATTATGTCAAACAAATAAAAGTGATCCAGTGTCGAATTTCATTGATGGCAAAATGTATATATTTTACATATGACTGGTTGAGCGTGGGTCATGACCGATTGCTTGGAAGTATTCCACTTATCAATATTATAAATTTAAATAAAATAAACAAATATTTAAAATTTCAATAGAATAATAAATATACATAGGATATATATAATTAACTTTAAAAAATTTAGTTTACAGAAATTAAATTTTAAAATTCAAATATTCTAATTTAATAATAGGGTCTGATCGATTACATTGATTGATGACACAATTACATTTGTTTTTCCTGACCAGAAAATTTCTCCCAAATTTCCGTCTAAACTATTTAATCTTTTGTTCATGTCCAACCATCTATTTATAATAATTTATTTCCATTTTTTTTAATTTAATGATGACTTTTTTAATAAATAGCTCCTCGACATTAACTTTAGAATTTAGATGATAGAACTGGTATTTGACTGAACACTTTATTACCCGCAGTGGAAATTATCCTAACCCGCCATCTATTTATGCATTATAAATTTTTTTATTAATGGAGTGAAAAATAGTTCGGGGTAAATTTATCTTAAAATCGAGCGAGAAAACCTATTAGGATTGGGGAGGATTAACTTTTCTTTTCTATTTTCCAATCGACTCTTTTTAGTCCTAGATTTCTTTTCTTTTCTTTTTTAATTTATTTCGGTTTTTGCAATTTCTTCTTGTTTTTTGTTTTGGTTTATTGGTTGTCCTTCCCAGTTAATTTGAGAAACATATAACATTGACGTTAGTTTTAATGAGGAAAGTGTTTCTGCAGTTAATGTAGATAAGTTATATGCATTTATCCCTAAAATGACGTCATTTTGATATTGAAATCTTAAAGAATTATAAATATAAAAACTATTATAACCCATAAAATAAATTAAAATTACAAAAACACCATGATTTCCGCCTAAAATGACGTCGTATTAATTTACTGCAGATAACTTATATGCAGTAACTGAAGGAACCCATTTTTAATTTACAATGATAGTACCAAACATTTGAGCACAATTTTTTATTTTTATTTTTCAAAGTAGAAAAATATAAGAAAGTGCAAACAATATGGTATTGGAATAACAGAATCATTTATTTTTCTTTCTACTTTGTTGAGTACCTATATAATGTTTTATTTTTTGCTAAGGATTTTACCTAATCATCATCTTTATTTTGAAATTACGTGAGTAATTTATTGTTGGAAATCGACAATCACACAAATCGCAAATGAAAAGAGAAAAGACAGAAAGAATAGACACATAGATTTATCCTGATTCACTCAATTTAGGTTACGTCTAGTTTGTCTATATTATATCCACCTCACAGCCACTCGTTACAAGTCACTCGATTTACAAAGAAAACATAAATAAGGACCCTAGTTACCCTTTGGCTGAACATGATAACTGGGCCTGAGCCATACCCAACATTTATTTAGTTTAAAAAAAAAAAACCTTAGAATGTCAGCAACTACAGAAAACCACATCCCAATTCTCTTTTTTGTTACTACATACCATCCATCCCTTTGCTGAGAGCTCACATGTATGCATGCGTTACGGGACAAAAATTTCTAGCGGTATCTAGCTAATGTGACGTTCATATAGAAAAAGATTACCAAAAAAACCAAATCACAACAGAAAAGCAAGCAGAAAGCAACAAAATGTTAGCTTCTATTTGGCTTTTGCCAGAGTAATTAGTTTCCCTTCATTAATCAACATGTATATAATCAGATTCTTACCAAAACACCAAATCATTAGTCCTTACTTATAAATAGACATAAAATGCATAGTGTATTAATCACATTACAAGGTCTATGTTGTATCCCATTTCTCACAAGCATACTCCAAAACAAGAAACAAAAAAAGAAGAAGAAATTAAGAATGAAACTCCCCTTTTGCCTAGTGATTTTCATTCTCTTTCAATTCCTCTTTCAATGCTCAAATGGCTCCAATCTTATCCATCAATCTTGCAAGGAGGCCTCCAAGAATGACCCAAATTTGAGCTATGATTTCTGTGTTGCATCCCTTGATGAGGTTGCTTCCAAGAACAAACCACCCACTAGCCTCGAAGTTCTTGTGGGCTTGTCAATTCAGCTAACCAAGTCAAACGGAACCAACATCATTTCAATAATTTCAAACCTCTTGAAGAACCAAACTTTTGATGAATATGCAAAGGCTTGCCTACAAGATTGCTTTGATCTTTACAAGGATTCACTTTCAACTATAGAAGATGCTATGGTTGCTTTCAAGTGCAAGGATTTGGACACAGCTGGTATAAAAATGAGTGCTGCCTTGGATGACTCTGTTACCTGTGAAGATCAATTCAAGGATAAGAAAGGTGAAATGTCTCCTTTAACAATGGAGAACCATGTTTACTTCGAACTTAATGTAATATCTCTGGCTTTCATTCAAATGTTTCGCCAACACTATTGAGGAAAAACATATAAACAATGTGTGTATTGTGAGTCTTTAAAATTAATTTTATTAGCTTTCTAAATGCCTGTTATTGTATATCTATATATATATATATAATGGGATTTGATTTTCTCATGTTGCATGAGAATTCAATTCTCATGTTGTGACTCAACTAATAGTGGACCCCACATTTATTAAAAAAAAGAAAAGAAAAGAAAAGCTTTGCAAGCAAATTGAAGGATCACAACATAGAATTATAGTTTTATACAACATATAGAAAATGTTTTCCCATATATATAATTGCCCCGTGTGTAATTTTTCTATTTGTTATGTTGTATTGACATTGAAATTATATAGTTTAAAACTCTTTCATATGGCAGAATGGTTTGATTTTCTCAGTTGAATGGCTGTGAACTTGTGAAGGTGTTTATTCTTTATGTTTTTTGTGGCTTTTGGTTTATGGTGTTGCGTGATGATCGCCACCAAAGTTTTTGATTCCTCTTAATAATTTTGGATGGTGCCTCATAAAAAGGTTTTTATTTTATTTATTTATTTTTGGTGGAGATTGACCTCAAAGAAAAGTTAAGAGACCATTTTTCAGCTTGATTTGACAAAGTGGACGATGAGGCCCACCATTCACCCACATCGAACCTGGGTTGGGCCGTTTTCTCTGCTAGGTGCAGGCCCAGTCCTTGTTGGCCTTATTATTAATTCCAAATATAATAAATGTTTTATTTTTTATTTAAAATACTTTATTTTCGAATCCTTATTCATTTTCTTTAAAGTACGTATTGGCGATATTAATAAAATAAATAGTAAATTGTCGAACACCTTTTTATGTTAAGTCTCAATATTTTTCCTTTTTCTTGTTATGACTAAACTAAAAAAAGCAACAACAAAATCACGCTTAAGAAAACATTTGCTCTTTAATAAAATAAGAAAAAAAAAACACAGAATAGTCGAAATTTCAAATATGTATTTGAACAATGTCTGATGCATTGTTAATTTTCATTTTTCAATCCTTTACGTTTGAATTAATATGCATTTAATCGAATGTTTTAACTGATTCCTTCAAAATATCCAAAATAAAGAGGGTATACTGTACTTAGAAATTAGCATGATGATTTATGTTATTAGGTACATTAAATCATCTTTTTTATTTTTAATAAGGTATTTCTGTTTGTATTATTACTAATTAATCTCTCAAGCACAACACATCATAATTAAACAATATTTATTGCATTCTTTCAACTTTTATTATAGGGAAAAAAGTTTCCGATGTTACTTTAGATAACTTTATCTAATGTTCATCGAAACGACGTCATTTTGGGATTTAAAAATTAAAAAAATTAAAGTAATAAAGACTATTATAACCCTAAAATAAATTAAAATTACAAAAATACCATGATTTCGGTCCCAAAACGACGTCGTTTTGATGAACATTAGATAAAGTTATCTAAAGTAACATCGGAAAAAACAAACCTTTGTTAAAATTAGTTATTGTTTTTTTTTTAATAATTTTTTTTTGGTATATTTAAATAAAAATTTAGGTAGGTGTAGATAAGATATCCCATGTACATGTGGCTTAATGCATTAGCCTTCAATTTCTAATGATTCGGAGAGAAACTCTAATACTTACAAACAAAGTATTTGGCAGGGGAGAATTTTTTTTCCCTGAAAAACACAATTTTATGTTTAGTTGATTGTCAATAATTATGGAGAATATGAGCTCATTTTACAAAACTAATATTTAGAAATTCATAACTAATGGTCTGCTAGACTTCTTTTTTTCAACTCTGTGTTTTGGCTCTACGTGGATTTAGGTAAGATTTTATCTAAATTTCTAATTTATGTATACTCTAAGTTTATACAAGTAGCCGACAAAATCACAAAACAACCTCCTAGATGAATCATTGTTGGTAAAAAATAAAATAAAATTATGAAATAGGACTTTTAACAAGAGAATGTATTTTAGTCATTAAAATATTAAAGCAGGGTTATTTATGTCCTCAAAATTATGTAAAAGAATTTCAATGGATGGGAATCCAAAAATACTATCTACCTGATGGTATTATTTCATCAAATTCTTATTCATAATTTTAATTTCCATGATCTCATTTTTCTGATTTTTTTTTAAAAGTTTTTATACCAAACGTGAGATTTTAACAGGAGATTAACATAATGAAAGTGGCCAACAAATTGTTACTATGGCATTCAATTTCAAGGGGGATACGATAGAAAAAAGTGATAGAACCGCAAATACTAAAAATGTGATAAAGATTAATCTCATGCATTCTTTGACTTTCAGTTCAGCCCGTGTTTCGATAGAGTATTTTAATAAGGAAGATATATTTTCCAAGAGAACTTAAAATACTTTGCCAGAAAATGGTTTGTTTGAATTTGAATATTTAATAGTAGAAATTTAAATTAAAAAAATATTTTCATAGTGTTTTTTGTTTTAAAAAATGAAGAATTTGAATAAATTCCACCTACATGCATGGAATTTCTAAAGTTCCTTACTATGATGCACGGACACGGACACGGAACACGACACGACATGCCGACACGTTAATTCTAAAAAATGTCATATTTCGACACGTTGGGACACGTTTGATATTAAATAAAATTTTTAATATATATAATATAATTTTTATTTAATACATATAAGAGTCCATAATAAGTCATATAACCAATTAAATATTTAAATTTCATAACATAAATATAAGTATAAATAATTTTTCGTACTTTGTTAATCTTTAATGTCAAATTTCATAACAGAAAAAAATTAATTTATAAATTATTTCTTTTATATTTAGTTAACAAAATAAAATTAAGGTTAAAAAAATAAAAAATAAAATAAAATAAATGTGTCCGAGCGTGTCCCCAAATGTTGACTGCGTGTCCCCAAATATTGACCGCGTGTCGGAACGTGTCGAAGAGTTGATCGCGTGTCCCCAATTATTGACTGCGTCCGAGCATATCCATATCGGACACGTGTCCCACACGCAAATTTTAAAAAAAATTGCGCATTCGTGCATATGAGGTTCCTGATATGTCTATTCAAACTTAACCTTAGTTTTAATTAGAAAGTGATCATCCCCTATAGGATTAAGCAATACCTCACACTGGGCTTCTTCATCTCTAAACTAAGCCCAACAGTCCCTTCACAATAATAGAAGCCACTCTAGCTCCTTCTAGCCCCTTCTTCTAAGACCTATTTACTCAAATTCATTAAAATCAAAATCTAATAAGATTGACGTCAAAACAAAAGCACTCATCAATTGAGTAAAATATTAAGCACTGCATTCTATACTTGTAATCCAATAAGTGAATTCAGCTTCAAATTACTATATAAGCATAATAGACATAGCGCTGATAATTGTGAAGCCCTTTAAGTTAGATGAGTTTATGAGAAACTTCAAGGAAGTAAAGTTGCATCCTTGGTAAATGCTTGATCTGACAACAGCTTCTTTAATTTCTTGTACATTGATTTCCTTAACTTGATTTTGCCATAACTTCTTCTAATTATTTTTATTATTTTCCAAACAGGCTACAATTTGTATTGATTTTTTTTTTTTATCAAAAATTATGTATATCGAAGATCAAACTGTTTGACTGCACTCTTAGTAAGATGTAGGATCGTTGAAGACCATCATGTATTCATGTCATAGATTTTTTAACTTAAAATCTTCAATTGGCAGTGCTCACACTCAACACAGTTAAATAATGTGCTTGTTGAATGTGCCTTATTTTGTATTCCTTCATTTTTTGTATCATGTTTTTTGTTTTGTTGACGTTTGACTGCACTCTTTTACAGCATTATTTGAAAAGGTCAGAGAATATAAGCGGTGGAGTTGATAGAACTTTGTCTAGAAAAAATGAAAGTAAAATCTCTAGTTGGTTATGAACGTGTTGATGTACTTATAAGGTACTAATTATGACTAACTTGACGGCTAAACCACCTTCTACGATTTTTGAGCAAAAAAAAAAAATCGTCCAATTAAAGTTGGTTGGGTAAATTTTTGTAAACTAATGCAGTCAAACACGTCATTGATAATGAAGAGACTAGTCCCGTCCAAGGTTATTGAATCGCAATTCGTATCGTGAATCGTTCGGCTAATTTTTAGTAGCGTGAATCGTATCGAATCGTAAGATTCAGAAACAAATTAAAAATAACTAAAAAATAACTAAAAAAATAATAACTAAAAAATGTATAATATAATATAATAGTATACGTATACCCATTACCCAAAGTTGACAAGACACCATTAAAGTTTAGATTTTTAATATTCTAAAAAGCTTCTTCTGAGAGACATGTATTACACATTTACTGATTTACATGACACATTACCCACAGCCACAACACGACACCTGCCCAGAGATATTTTGTAATATTTTAATATATTTGAAAGACCGAAGAGTTTTAAAAGCTGAAATAGTGAAAAGCTGAAATTCTTATAGATGAGAAGCTGAAATAGTGCAGACCGAAGAGTTTTAAAAGAATACCATACTCTACTCTCCGTTTTCAGCCTTCGGCCTTCAACTCTCTGGCTCTGCAACGAGGAGTCTCCAACTGCGCTTCTTCTCCGATTTCAACTCTCTGCGACGAGGAGTCTCCCACCTTCAAAGCCTCTTCTTGATCTTCTATATAAAAACTCTCATCCTCTCTGTTTTTTGTTTTGTTTTCCTTTTTGTTCTTTCTCAGTTTTGTTGTTTGTTATTATACGAGATTCAAATGGGATTTTAAATCCCAAATTTTTCTGAAGCAAAACAACTCTTCGGATTACGTTTTTAATCTTTTCAACTTTAGCGACCGTTGGTTTTTTTTTTTTAAACCTGAATCGCAAATTTGTAGCGATTCACGATTCATAACTGGATCGTACGATTTAAACTATTCTTTGTTCCGATTCTGACCATAAACGATTCAGGGATGCGATTGGGATCTGTTTTTTGGTGTATCATATCGTATCGCACGATAGGTATCGCGTATCGTGCGATAGTAACAACCTTGGTCCCGTCAATAATACTGACGGGACTCGTGCCAAATCAGCACCATGTAGGCAATCCCGTTATAGTAAAATTTCAGAAGACCGTAATTTTTGACTCAGGTATCCAAATCAGATATTTTTTTTTTATTTAACATAATTTTTCGAAGTGGGTATTTAAACTGGGTCGGCCCTTTTTTAACATAATTTTTCGAGATCTATGTAATGACACCTCATTTGACAGGTTTTATCTCCCACAAACATGATTTAAATTTACAACAATAGTTCCACAATTACAAGATCATTTAAATTTAGAAGATCCCGAGTTCTTTCCGAACCAACACCATGAGCTGCCACACATGCCATCTTCTGAATTTAAACGCTCTTATGATTGTAGTATCATTGTTACAAATTCAAGCTATGTTTGTGGGAGATAAAATATGTCAAATGAGATGTTATTGCGTAGATCTCGAAAAGTTATGTGAAATAAAAAAATCATCTAATTTGGATACTCGAGTCAAAAGTTATGTCCTCTATAAATTTTACAGTAATGGGATTGCCTATGTGATGCTGACATGGCAAGAGTCCCATCAATATCGTCGTCCCGTTAATAGTAACAATGTGTTTGACTGTATTAGTTTGGAAAAACTTATCCAATCAACTTTAAGTGTGAAATTCTTTTGCTCAAAAGTCTTACGATGGTGCTTCTAACTTGAGATAAGTTTGTGTTCTTTGTTTCCTAAAATGTGTGGTAAAATCAAAAGTTTACTTTTTTATTCGGATTCACAAAATATTTGTGTTTGAAACTATTGGAAATATTTACTTTTTTTTATCTTTTAGCCCTGTTAATAGAAGAAAAAAAAGGATTTGGGAGAGCCGCCGCCGAAAGGGTCTGACAATGCTCGATGGAGATTAGTCTTCGGTTACGGCCGGAGGATACCTTTGAATTTATTCAAAAAATAAATAAAAAAAATGCAGCAACCACGATTTGCATGCCGCACAATTAAGTTAGGATCAAAGTTCAAATCCTATACTAAGCAATTGTTAGAGGGTCTTCTTGTAGCGAAAGTACCTAATTTGTGAATTGCATATACCATTTGAGTTGTGCTACATCTCACCGATAGTTGAGAGAGATACAGAGAGAGAGGATAAGAAAAGCCAAGATATCCCTAATAAATTGGGGCATGTGTAGGCATGTAGCTGTTTATCTTTATGGGGAGCTTTTAAATCTGTGTTGGGTGTAATCACCATTAAACTATATGTATTCTACCGATTTTGGAAGGTTAAAACAATCTTATCGCACAACTGTTTTTTTATTTTTGGTAAACCATTGCACAACTGTTTTAACTAAATGGTAGCCAAGTATTGGAGAAAACTATTGTTATTAGCTAAATTATCACACCTATGAGGCTTGCCTTTCAATAAGCAATTTTTTTGGCAATATTCTCCATAGGAACAAGTGATTTTTGGCATGTTTATCTATCTGGTATGCAGAGATCCCTTCCCTTTTGTTCTAAGAATTCAGTCTTCAGAATTTACCCAAGGGTGACAGGAACATTTGGCAATTCCATGCTACTATAATATGCTATAAATCACCCCAAGCAAAAATTTAATTTTGTCCATCCACTGTCGTCCTTAGTGGTTAATTTGTCATCTATGTGACCTTAGGAAGCTTCCGTAGTTAAAATAGTTCTCATGAAAGCACCACTAAAGCTTACCTTTTATACACATCATAACATTTCTGCAACACCTCCTTATACAACATAATGTAAAAGCTAAACGGTACTGTCTTGTTATGGAAAATTAAGCAACAAATACGAAGCTATTAAGGAAACTTCCTTCATAATAGTACTTCCCACTTCTTGAAATCCTTCATTTATATGAACCACACATTCTTTCTCTGCACCAACATTCACACCACTTTCAGTTTATATACCAAATAAACAATGTTGCAATCTTCTTTCTTGTGCTTCTCTTTCAGCCATTTTCTCTTGTTTCTTATCACAATCCCTCTCGGAACAAGCTGTACCTTGAGCAATGACATAATTGACCAAACCTGCGAAAAATGTGCCAACCAATCCATGATCTTGAGCTACAACTTATGCTCAACATCTCTTCCACTAATTCCAGTGAGTCACTCCTCAAATCTTCAAGGGCTGGCGTTAATTGCAATGGAGCTAGCTCTAGAGAATGTTACTAACACTCTGGCAACCATAGAGAAACTATTAGATGATGGTATAAGCTTTGATAACATTGCTTTGGGATGCTTAAAAGATTGCTTGGAACTATACACTGATGCAGCATGGAGAATAGTGAATTCCATAGGAGTTTTCTTGTCTGGGAATTATGAAGTAAGTAGAACGTGGATGAGTTCAGTTATGGAAGCAGCATCAACATGCCAGAAAGGTTTTGTGGAGAATGGTGAAGTTTCTCCTTTGACAAAGGAGAATTACAATATCTTCCAGTTATGTGGTATTGCACTTTGCATCATTCACTTGTCTACCCCTGCAACTGCAACACCTTCTTGATTATTAAGTCACACATCAAGATATGCTGTTTTCCTTACTAATGGAAAATAAAGTTGAGAGACATTAGTATCTCAAAATAGACAATAAAAGTTACAGACAATATTGTATGTTTAGAGAGATAGAAAAAGGGTTAAACTCATTTAAGATAAAAGATAAACATAATTAAGAATAGGGTTTTATGAGTATCATATTACATAACCCAAAAAAACTTTCCTATACACACAACTAAGAGGTGGGTCACTCATGTTTCTTTTTCTCTTTTATCATTTCATTTAGGTAAGAAAATATTCTTATATCCTCTATATTATCAATAACATCATAATGTTGGAATATTAAACACGGGAAAAGGTTTGTCCATTTGATAAAAGTAGCGTTCTTTTAATTTTTAATACTTTGTTATATTAAAAAAATATATAAAGTGAATTTTTTTTTTCTATTTCCTCATTTACTTCAATTGACGTAAAAAGTAAAAAAAATATTTTTTCATATTATAATTTTCGTGATATATAATGTTAAAAATTAAAAAGACATAACTTGTATTACCCGCTGAACCCATTAAATATTGATATTCCAATTTGTTAACATAAAAATATTTTATCCTCATGTTCAAAATTAACCACCCTTTTATATTTAATTATTACGCTCCAAAATTTAAATATGGGTTACATGTTTCTACTTCTACACGAAAGAAAAAAGCCTTCCTGCATACGCAATAACTTTCACTGTTTTGCTTTTTTTTTTTTTTTAATATAAGTGGCCCCACACTTTAACGAGTCAGTAGGAAAAAGTTTTGTTTTCGTATAAGGGAAAAAAGTTTATCATCTTAAATAATAACTTATATTATTTTATTCTCACAAAGAAATGAGATTCACATCTTTTATTTTTTTATCAACTCTCCTCTTCCTCTATCTATCTCTTTCTCTATCTTAAAATGACATAATTTTACATCTTTAAAAATAACACACATTTCACTTTTTCATATAAAATAAGAAACACATCAGTTATAACCCATTAAATATAGAGTTGTGATATTTAAATATTCGAAGATATTAAAAAACTTTAATATCAATCTTTAATGTTTGAATATTACATGGATTAAGTGTTTGATTGATATGTATCATTTTTAACTTTTCTACTTCTTTTAAAAGCAAAAGCTACATAATTTTATTTTATAAAAGCTCTTACCATAAAAAGAATTTAATTTATTTTTATTTTTTGTATAATGAAGGAAAAAGTTAAAAGTTAAAGAGTTTTTTTTTTTAAGATGTATGTTAAAGAGTAGCAATTTGGGTCGACACGAATTTAACACAAATTCGATATGAATTTAACACAAATCGGGTTAAAACCTTGATGTGAACCTTTAAATTCGCATAATTTGTAAGTTGACACGACACAAATAATACATAAACTCATAGTGTATCACTTATTATGTGAGTTGACACGACATGAATAACCTTTCAACCCCAACTTGTATTACTTGTTACGGGGTCGACACGACACAAGAATGGACTAATAACCTATTTACGACATGACATAGATAACTCAAAAGAAAATTATTGCGAGTCAATTTCAGGTTCGAGAGTTGACACGTGAGTAATGTTGTCAAACTCGAGTTTCTACGTAGTAACGGAAAGAGTGGTAGAAACGTAAAACGTAGAAACGACACGAAACGTAACGTAAAGTTTCTACCACTTAAGGTCAAGATACAAAATTATATATATGCAAGTAGAACAAATATCACACAATGAACGTGTGTGTTGAGCCACTTATCTATCTAAAAAGGAAAATTATTTTTCATAACCAAGTATCAAAATTATAAACAATGATAATTAACAAGTAATGGATAACCAATCTGCTCTAACTGTTTTATACACTCTGTAGATTTTGGATCATCGTTCATCAGGATATAATTCCACTTCTTTCAATGCACACAGTGATATTAAGACATTGTGAACATAATTTGGGGAAAAAGAAAATTAGGTTTTTTTTTCAATTTTCTTTTTTGTAAATCTTTTTTTTTTATCAAATTTTTAGTTTTAAGTAAAAACGGTAAAAACTTACAAGTAAAAACGGCAAAAACGTAATTTTATCGTTTTTACGCAGCCTTTCTACCAGTTTTTACCAATGATTGTTTTTACTTGAGTTTTAACACGGACCACTCTAGTAAAAACGTAAATTTTTACGTTTTTACACTAATTTTTTTGACAACAATGCACGTGACACAACAAGAATTTTTCAGATCAATTTTTGTCAACCCAAACACAACACAAATTTAAAAATAGGTTGATCTAAATAGAAATTTTTTGTGTTGTGTTGAAAATTGCCACACTAATGCCAGCCTTTTGGATTCCTCATACTTATTTTATAATTTTACTCTTATTCTAAACTTGTATTGTAAAATTTGTCCTCTATCCTAATAATTTATTCTATTGACAAGTCATTTCATCTCCTCCTTTAAAACTCTAAGAATAACTCTATATACCAAATAATTTTTAACTTTAATTTTCTTTTAAAAGATATACGACGAAACGAGCATGAAAAACATAAATAGAAATCAGCTTTTAATAATTTCTCTACTGTAATTTGTATTTAAAAAAAGACTAAAATCCATGTAGGCAACGCACTAGATATAATAATAATAAGAAAAAAGATTACAATTCTACCTAACTACCATAATTAGAAGAATTTCTTTTTTGTTTTCGACGTGGTGAATTTGTTTGGTTGCTTTTCCGATTTAGTTAAGAGAGAAAATCAAAAGAGAAAATTTTCAGAGGATTCAATTGGATTCATAAAGTGAAGTAGGAAGCAAATCTGAAGCGGATTCAATTGATTTTGTAAAAAATGGCGCCAGTTTCAGCTCTTGCAAAGTACAAGCTGGTGTTCTTGGGCGATCAGTCCGTCGGCAAAACCAGCATCATCACTCGCTTCATGTACGACAAATTCGACAACACTTATCAGGTTTTCTCTCTTCTTTTCAGATCCAAATCTCAATTTCTCCAACCGGATCTTGTTTCATCATCAACCTTTACATGTCTGAATCAATCACTCTCCGTTTAGTACTTAGTATGTTGTGCTAAAATGCTGATGATTACTATGTTGATCATGGATTAGATTCAAAAAAAAAAAAATTAATTTCTTTTTTTGAGAGCTGGTTATATAGAGATCGATCGCGGTTTTGCTATGATTTATGGTAACGTACGTGCTCACTGTTACACCCAGGCAACACTGCTACTAAATATTACCAATTTTATGTCTATTAATTATTATTATTATTTTGAAAAATGTTGAAGGATACGGTATTATATTTATTTTTTGAATATTGTTATTTTTCTCTCTTCAACTATGATTAGTTATAAGAAGTTTGTAACAATTTTCGTCCTAAACTTTTTAGCCAATTAGGATAACTGATGTTTTTAACGTCTTTATCGAGTATGAGACAAATCTTAAGGGGAGCTTGTATGTAGGGAATAGGACAGGGAGGAGAGAAACCAGTTTCCACCATGGGTTTTTTGTAAGGACAAAGAAGGGTACAAGGTGGATTGAAAAATGTGATCTTTAGATTTAAGTGGTGTAACTTGTGTCTTTAAAGCTCGAACTATATGTGGAGGTCAAATACCCAAGTTTAGCCGTGAATTATTTGTTCCTCTTTTAATTGCCTTTTCTTACCATTTGTGTAACGGTAAGAACAGGACCCACTTTGAAAATTTATCCACTGATCTCTTAACTCAACCTTTGTAGTCATGCGGACTCACGCAAAATAATATTCGGAATTTTGTGTATGTATTCTCCTTTTCCGGTCACGGTTCAAATTCAAGAAATAGCTTTTTTACAAATATGTAAGGATAAGGCTGCGTAAAAGGATTGTCCTCACCCTCACCCCTATCCTTGCTAGTCAGGGTTTAATGGAGAGTGGAGTGGTTTATGTATGTATTCTCCCGCCTTTGCTTCCTTTTCCACCTGCAAGTGAAACCATAAGAGTTAACTTATTTATATTCTTTGTTTTCCTCCTACTGTGGACGCAAGCATTTCTGTACTATAAGCTGTCTCATGCAAATTCTTGCACCATGCGCATTTCCATTTTTTCTAAATTGATTTCACGTTTTATCTCTGGCTACTACTCAACTTATTTTTCCTTTTGCCAAACAGGCTACAATTGGTATTGATTTTCTATCAAAAACCATGTATCTTGAAGATCGAACTGTTCGGCTGCAGTTGTGGTAAGATGTCGCTTGATCATTTTGAAAATTCTATTAGGTGGGTTAAGGAAAAGGAATGGTATTTGAGAAGAAAACATAAGTGGAACCAAGGGTCACATTGTTTGGTCTAAAATGAAGAGGGAATGGCTGAAGGGGAGTGCCAATGCATTTTATTTTAATAATATAATTTTGCTTTCATTCATTAAATGTAAAGAGATATTGGAATACTAAAGTTTGGAATCTTGTAAACATAAAACTTCCCTGCAAGTGGGGGATGAACAATCCCACCCTTCCTCTTTTTTGACTCATCCAGTCCAAAAATATGCAAATTATTGGACTGTACAAGCATCATACTTTAATGTTTATCTTGTTTCTTCTGTATGTTATACTTCATTTTTTTTTCCAAAGATTTATGCAGTATATCAGAGAGTGCATGTGTGAAGATGTGATATTTTATGATTGCTAACATCAAAGTTGTTTCATTCCTTTTCTGGGAAATTTATCCATTTAGTTTTAAGGTCTTTTGCCTTTATCTCACCCTTTTAGTCTTAATACAATGTCCGCTTGCAGTTATAAACCTTTTGGCTTTAACTATTATTAACTATTCTGCTCTTAGTTATAAATGCTGAATATGATGCTATAAGGCTTCTTGGAATCTGCGGCATTTGGTGTTTATAATTTTAGTATTTGATTTATGTTTTGTATGTTTGGCTTTATGTTCTACTTCAATTGTTCAAAAATTGATGCATATTGGCAAACCAGAATGAGGTCCATGAAGTTTGCTGTGTTTAATTCACATATAACCATTACTGATAGGAAATAGGTATTTTATTACAGAGAAATAAGGATAAACCTCAAGGGTTTGCAAACCTCAAGAGTATTTTATCAGAGGTTAGAATCACTCACAAAACTAGAAAATAAAATATAGAACACTGCGGAACTTCAAGGGTATGCAAACCTCTTTGCTCAAAGGTCCCAAAAGCCAAAACCCACTCAGTGACTGGATGTCCTCTGCCCTACCTTTCCCTCCCTTTTATCTTTGCTTCTAATGGTTTCCCCTTCCTTCCCACCTTCCTTTCCTTGTAGGCAAGGTTGTTTCAACCCAAATCCCTCTACTGCCTCGTATTCATAATTCCCATATGGCCTAGCATAGTGTTGCCTAACAATTACACTATTACTTTATTATTGAATTTCCTTTTTATTTCTTTCCTTTCAAAATCATCATTTATTTTTACATGTGTTGTGACAGGGATACAGCTGGACAGGAAAGATTTAGAAGTCTTATTCCAAGCTATATCAGGGACTCCTCTGTTGCTGTCATCGTTTATGATGTTGCAAGTATGCTATTTAGATATGTTTTCTTTTTATCTATTCCTTTCTTGACAATTTATATTTTTTTTGCAGATTTTGTATGTGGAATATGTATGTGGCATATTAAATAATAATAATAAAAATTCAACTTATTTATATTATTCCTTTTTCTTTCTTTTGGACATGAGTAAAATGTTCATTTTTCACATTCTTGGAAGTGAAGCCCTTTCCACCCGTCTTTTCCCATTCCCCCCATTTTGGTTTTGTTTTTTTGATGTATGGACTACATTAAAGTGAGTGAATACTTTTAACCAAAAAGTGAGTAAATATGGAATTAACATGTGGCTTCCCCAGAGTCTGGAGGTACCCGTGTCAATTAGGTGACACGTTATAAAAAACTAGAATTTCTCAAGAACGTTATCAAAAACTAGAATTTCTCAAGAAGTAGCTTTCTCTAACAGCTGCTGCCTATTATCCTTAGCCAACTTCCTGAATCTATCTGGATGACTTAAATCACGTGTGCATAATTTTTTGTTCACTTTTCCAGAACACTTTGATGGATGCTTTCTCATTATTCAGTATTTGTATGATATATAGGCCGTCAGACTTTCCTAAACACATCAAAGTGGATTGAAGAGGTGCGGAGTGAGAGAGGCAGCGATGTTATTGTTGTTCTTGTTGGGAACAAAACTGACCTTGTGGATAAGAGGTAATGGTTAATGAACAGTAGATTGACTTCATCATATAGATAGCTTATATTGGCCTGTTTGATAGAATGGATCCTTTGTTCTCTATTATATAATGACCTCTTTGATTTTGATTTTTGGCTAATTACCAATTCAACACCTAGAGAAAGTTTATGAGTAAGTAAAGAAGAAATTGTTGTGGTCAAGGGGAGTAGGTACAACTGCACAAATTATTATTTCATTCTAGAGACTAAAGAATAATAGTGCGTGCAGTAGATTATAAGGTAATTGTAAAATTTATGAAGCACGTGAAGGAGGATAATTAGCGTTTTTTATGGTGAAATGAGTTTTAAATTGGTTAAGATCTGAACTTAATAGCTAGGAGTTACTTTGCCACTGTGTCAGGCCTTGAATTGTCTCTAGAATTCCTTGAGAATGAATGACTCATGGCAAGTAGTTCATTAAGATAAAATGATAAACGTCTCAAGCTATATATTAGGCATATACAGCACCACTTTTTATTTACAATGCATGAAAGACCTGGAGAAAACTATGAAAGAGTCTAATTTGCAGAAGAGCGTCTGCATTGCCAACATGGCATTTTTGTGGCTTTATTCAATCTCTTCTTTTCTTCAATATATTTATTATCAGTATTGTGTACGTACCAGAGAGATTTGTCTGGGGGAAAAGAGAGGACGGACAGTAAAAACTGTTAATCCAATAAAGCTTTCTGTCCTTTCACTGTGGTTGCAACTTTGCCCAGAAAAACTGTTTAAATATGATTTTTTATTTTATTTTATTTTATTTTTAATTTTCTTGCTGAAGACTTCTTATAAAAGAATATTTTTTCCTGATTTGGTGAATTTGGAAATTGCTTCATTTTCCTTACTAGTACACTAAAAATGTTGCTTAGTTTTTAGAAACGTGTCAGAAGGTCACTGTTCCCCATCTCATGGAAGATGAAGTGTTAGGCATTAGCAGAGACCTGTATCCTAGTGAGACCCTTATTTGCTCCTAGGCTTAAGTAGCTTGAATGATTTGGCCCCTCGATATGTTTCGTGCGCAATCTGCATCCTTGTTTTGATGTCTTCTATCTATGAACTGCTTTACATTTCCTTTTAGTTGCTTATTCCCAGCATGGGGATTGCTATGGTACCCTTATGGGTTTAATATCCAAGTGAGTTGTCAAGCATTTATTAACTAATGATTTTATAATAAATATTCAAAAATATATCGTATATACGGAGTTGGCAACGAAATGTTTGATAACTTACCCTGGGTACCAAATCCAGGTAAAAAAGATGGGTACCGGAGTAATACCCTTCTAGCATAGTCTTTTCTGTATGAGCAATATTCTTTACATGAGTCTACAGGCAAGTCTCTACTGAGGAAGGGGAAGCGAAGTCCCGTGAGCTAAACGTTATGTTTATTGAAGCAAGTGCCAAAGCTGGCTTTAATATAAAGGTAAGCCTTCCCCCCTCCTTTTGCCATAGATATTTAATAAATTTCTTGTTTACCATCAGCTTGAAATTATCTAAAAGCAAGCTATGCTCAACAGGCCCGGGGTGCATGTATTTTTCTTAATAATTTGCCAATAAGCTAACTAGATTTTCTTGTATTGTTGACGTTTCAAATGGTTTAAACGTGGATAGTAGATCGCATCCATCTGGACTATTGTGTAGGTATCATTTCCTAATGAGATATGTCATGCAGAATTTAGACAAGAGTGGGTTGTTTCTACAAGTCAAATTAAAATTTTCCAAAAGTTAGCTTCCTGTATCATTTTGTATGTTAGATGATAATGATATACTTGCTTGCACTATGATTTATCTACTTGTTTTATGTTCCTGTTCCTGACATTTTATATTTACTACTTTATCAAACCTGTATATTTAGGCCCTCTTTCGAAAAATTGCTGCTGCATTACCTGGAATGGAAACATTATCTACCACTAAACAAGAAGATATGGTCGATGTGAACCTGAGGTCTTCTGGTAGCCATGAATCTCAACCTCAGTCGGGTGGCTGTTCTTGCTGAATGTGGCTTCTCTTAAGTTTTGTATCTTTTTTGCTTCATGCTATTTATTTCGGAATGTGTTTGTCTCAAATATGTAAAGATTTATTAGTCTTTTAGACTTGAACAGCATTACGTGAGAAAAAAAAAAAAAAAGTGGAGAGGTAGCAGTGAAAGAACTAATATATAGTACAGATTGTTGTTTAATTGATTATTCATTATTGTTTTAGTTTAATTGGAAGATAAACATCAACATTGACACAATTACTTTCTTCGTCATAATTATGAAAACGCGGCTAGGAATATATTAAAATTTACACTATTCCTAGGTGTGTCACTACAATACCTGAATTTCTTTTTTTTTAAATGAATATCAATATCTTTGACGATTTATAAATTATTTATTAAATTACTAGTTCAAACGATAAATAGATAGAATATTATTTATAACTTTAATGTTTCTAAAGTGAAGGTAAAAAAGTTATTTACATTTGCTCATAAAATGACATCGTTTTGGATTGAAAAATTAAAAATTTATAATGAAAAAGACTATTATAATCCTGAAATAAATAATAATTACAATAATTATAAAAATACTTTGATTTTCACCCAAAACGATGTCGTTTTGGATTCACTATAGATAAGTTATCTACATCGACGTAAAAAAAGTGAACCCATTATTTATTGATAGTTTGATTTCCGAGTGTGTACACAAAATGTTTTTTTTTGGTATAGGTAAAATTTATTTTGGTGATCTTTATATTGACAAGGATTAATCTTCAGTTAATGTTGAAGGAAACTAAAAAAATAGTTAGAATTCTACCCAAAAAAAAAAAAAAAAAGTTAGAATATTTGAATCTTTTATTGTTTACTACAACGTTATCAAACCACCCCAATACATAAAAACCCTTGGTTCTTCTCTTTTGAGAACTGACCCTCTTCCATGCCCTCAAGCATAAGATGTCTGCGTTGTTCAGTGAAATCCCACGAAAAAGTGTTGTTGGCGCTAGAATCATGCAAAGGGATTCAACAGTTCAACCAAGTCCACGCTCAACTCATGGTTTCTGGTCTCTTCCAACACCCTTTTCCCGCCAGCAGAGCCATCAAGAAACTCTGCTCCGATTCCAGCATGTTCCCCCGCTCCATTTCCCTATTCGATTATCTCCATCAACCTGATGCTTTTCTCTGTAACACAATCATGCGATTCTACGCTCGTAAGCCTGATTTCTCTGCCGCTCTCAGTTTTTACTACCACAAAATGCTTGCTAGATGGGTCGACCCAAATCACTATACTTTCCCGCTTTTGATCAAAGTTTGCGCCGAGATTGGGTCTCTGCCAGAAGGCGAAAAGGGTCATGCCCGTGTTGTGAAATTCGGGTTTGAATCGGATGTATTTACTCTGAACTCTCTGATCCATATGTACTCGGTTTTTGGGAGAATTGGCAATGCCCAGTTGCTGTTTGACAATAGTTTTAGGCTGGATTTGGTGAGTTATAATTCGATGATTGATGGGTATGTGAAGAATGGGGAAACCGTTGCTGCTCGTCAACTGTTCGATGAAATGCCTGAGAGGGATCTTTTTAGTTGGAATTGCATGATTGCGGGATATGTGGGGATTGGTGATATGGAAGCTGCAACTGAATTGTTTGAAAGAATGCCTGCCAGAGATGTGGTGTCTTGGAATTGCATGATTGATGGGTGTGCGAGGATTGGGAATGTTTCTCTGGCTCTTGAGCTTTTTGATAAAATGCCTGTGACTATCAGGAATGAGGTTTCGTGGAATTCCATGTTGGCACTGTACGTGCGAGTAAAGAATTTCGAAGAGTGTTTGAGACTGTTTGATAGAATGATGGAAAGAGGGGAAGCTATGCCGAATGAGGCTACCCTGGTGAGTGTGCTCACAGCGTGTGCGAATTTGGGGAGGCTCAATATGGGCATGTGGGTTCATTCTTTTATCAAAAGTAACAACATTAAACCTGATGTCTTACTTTCAACCTGTCTTCTTACAATGTATGCAAAATGTGGGGCTATGGATTTGGCTAGAGATGTTTTTGATGAGATGCCAGTCAGAAGCACTGTGTCGTGGAACTCTATGATCATGGGATATGGCTTGCATGGCAATGGGGACAAAGCTCTTGAATTGTTCTTGGAGATGGAGAAGACAGGTCTGCAACCAAATGATGCTACTTTTATCAGTGTCTTGTCTGCATGTACGCATGCTGGGATGGTCATGGAGGGTTGGTGGTACTTTGATCTCATGCATCGAGTTTACAAAATTGAACCCAAGCTTGAACACTATGGTTGCATGGTTGATCTCCTTGCTCGAGCTGGTTTGATGAAAAATTCAGAAGATCTTATAAGAAAGGTCCCTGTGAAGGCTGGATCTGCATTATGGGGAGCTCTACTTTCTGGTTGTAGGACCCACTTAGACTCGGAGCTTGGAGAGACTGTAGCCAAGAGACTTATTGAGTTGGAACCACAGGATATTGGCCCTTATATATTGCTGTCAAATATATATGCTGCTCAAGGGAGATGGGATGATGTTGAACGTGTGAGATTGATGATTAAAGAAAAGAAATTACAGAAAGAAGTAGCGTCCAGCTTGGTTCATCTTGAAGATTTTGAATCTAAGTATTTTGTTAAGAATAATTCAGTCTATAGGAAAAGGATAATGTACTCAATGCTGGGTGAATTAGGAACACAAATGAAATTATCCATTGGAGATTCAGTTGAGGAAGACAATTTTAGACCTAGATAAAGATTAGATTCTCTATATTACAGGCTTTTGAGAGAGAAGCAAAGTGCATGCTGATAAGGTATGAGATATTCAAGTAATGATTATGGATAAGAAAAATATGTCATAATAGAGACTGCCATTAAAGAATGATGTGTTGTGGAATGGAGATGTAATGATGATGAATTTGTAAGGTTGTGACGAAACAAAAGGATTTAGTAGATGCTGCAGGGTCCAGATTGGTTCTCCCAGAGATTTTGGATCTGAATTTTCTTGGGAAAGATAATTCATTTATTTGAAGAAGAATGACTAGCTCAGTGTCATGCAAAAATAAACGTCTCAGATATAATCATTACATAAAAATCCAGAGTAGAAAAGGAATATTTATAAGATGAATTGAAGACTGAATGCATAAATAAGATTTGATCAACTTTGTTTCTCAAGTGATAATTCTTGCAAGGCAAGATTGTCGGGTCCTACCCCGTATATGAATTGGAGTTTTAAAGAGCGAGTTGCTAGTAGTAAGGACCAAGAAATCCAGTTTAAGCTAAATATATTGTTATCTGGTATCAGATTCCAGACCCTCCTCTCACCTTCCACGATAAAAGGATATCAAATAACTATATTTATTCATATCTGTATCTATGTATTCAAATATTTGTAATTTTGAATTTTTCTAACTGTTTATTATATGTACACTTATAAATACCATGACAATGAATGAAACTTTAAGCTTTTCAATCAATATCTCTCTCTTACTCTATATAGGGTGTAGAGCTAGCAAATAAAAAGTTTCGGCAAGTGTTTTCTGTGAGCTGTTTATTATTTGGGAAAGCTGATTTATTCTCCCCATATATAGATAGATATTGTGCCCGTACTATATTTGCTCCATAATTGTTTGAAAGAAATAAAAGCATTATTATAATCTCCTTAGGACATTAGGCTTATAGATTTTAACCCTTTGTAATGAAACAAGTCATTTGTTTTTTCCAATTAATATTTCATAGCTTCTGTTTGGTTGCAGAGGTATAATGGCGGAATCTTTCTTTAATGCTGAGTGACAACTTTGAGCATTTGGTTCCCCAAGTATTTCCGGTCTCAAGAGTATTGATATTCTATCTGTTTCTCCTAGTAATAAATATTGAGATGTATTGGTGCAATGCTCGATCTCTCTTTTGTTTACCTTGTGAGTGATTGAAGATAAATCCAGTGGCTCAACTATTGATCAATTGAAAGCTACGTGGGAAACCAAGTGATATTTCAACATGTTTGCATGAGATTGAGATATTTTAAATTGTAAAATAATTACTTTAATAGTAATGCTATGGAGTAGGGTGACATGCATAGCATGTATTGCCCTTTTAGTAAGATCAAAGAGAATTTCCTCAGTCCTCACTACTAATTTTGAGAAAAACAATATTACAAGAGAGAGATAAAATAGGGTAAATCAACTGAACTTGATATGATGGCTTATTTATTTCTTTCATTACAGGGCAAAAGCATTTGCTGCTTCTCTATTGGTCCACTTGTACCCCGGAGTCGTATGTTTCTCCAGCCTTCCAGTTTTCTGGTATGTTATTAACAGGAACGACCCATGCTTCTTCTCCCTCTTCAGCACTAAACAACATCCTTAAAGACAAAGGTCCACTTGGTGGAGAGACAGTGGTCCAGACTGCTCCATGACTCCGATCAAGTAACTTGCATACAAAGTTCTGTGTCTGCACTCAGCAAAAGAGATTACGGTCATAACAATACTTTTCACCTAACTAGCTGTACTTTTCTTTCTTAGTTTCTTTATTTATTTTTTGTGTACTTATTTCTTTATTGTACTGTGTCAACTGTCAAGTTGGTAACTAATACCTGTACTTCCATTTCAGTTGAATGATGAGTTGAAATATTAAGGATGTCTTATTCATATTTAGTGATTTCTATTTAAAAGTTAATTAATCGGTTAAAATTAACTAGTTTCATTACAGAAAATCAGTACAACTTATCAAAGGACAAGGAAGCATAAAGTACTTCACAGAGCTGCACAGCAGTTATGTCTCTCCTTCCTTGTTGATACCATATGACAAAAGCCAAGTAATGAGGGTTGTTGCTGCTCTCATCTATCTTAACTGTAATGTTTTTGTTGGGGTAGCTGCATGAAACACTGGAGATAACGAGAAAGGCCTCAGTTAAGTCTTTAATTTATTGAATACATACAATTTTACATATAACGAAAATGCTAAAATATATTGACGCAGACAAGAATTAAGAAGATTCTTCTATGTTTGGAAGAATATCTTACCGTCTGTATTCAATATCAACAACACCAAGAGCTAATAGAGAAGCAGCTGCGTCAGTGTTCTGAGCCATCCCACCAAAGGCTCGTTGGCTAAGAATGAAGTCGGTGTTACCTCCTGAGCCTTGGTCAGTTATAACTACAGTGACACCGTTGCCTGAGCAATAAGCACTGTTGGTACACCTCACCTGGAACATAATGAGATTTAGTACTTTCAAAGCTAGAATGTTTATTGTTAAGTTGCAAAGTGCTGTTGAAGAACTAGGTTTATGAATGTCAAAGGACCAAATGACAGAAATAACCAAAAATAAAAGTTGTTTTGTGTGTGTTTGTTTGTTAGAGTGAATCTACGTATAGGTTATGCATTAATTTGTTTTGTTACTATCTTCAGAAAACATGCACGGTAAGTCTACGTTCTAGGACAATAATGTATTGATACATAACTAAAGCATCCTATAGGAACTGTCTTCATACGTAGTAATGCTAGCTTGATCAGCACTGGTAACAGGCACCACAGCCAACACCATTTCGATAAAGATTAGATGCAGCCGATACATCCCCTCCATTAATGGTGGCACCAAAGGAACCAAATCCACATGCACCAACTACAATGAATTCAAAAGGAGCATGTGAGAGAACATGTTTACAAATATCAGTTCATGTTTGCATTGTTGTTATTCTTCTATCAGTTTTCTTACCTTCTGTGCCATTTTGTTCAGAATTTGGGTAATATGCTGCCCGAGATTGAACAAAACAATCGGTGCATGAATTATCTGCTAGACTTTGCATGAAAAGAAAGGTGGCAAGAAGAAGAGGACACAAGATAGAGAGAGCCATGTAGGGCAGAATGGTAAAAGCAATTTAGGTGAAGGAAAGCTTAGTGGTACATGAAGGGAAGCAGATTTCTCCTATTTATAGAGAGTTTGGTCAATGTTATTGTTACCAACTTTGATCTTCCAAAGGTAAAGAAAAAAATATATTCACATTTTGAATAAGAGGAATTTTGTTACCATTATCTCTCAGCTACTTGCTTAGACTACAAGCTAATTGTCTTCATTTGATGTTGAAAACGACTTTCTGACCTTTCAAAATTTGTAGTTTCCCTTTCAGATATGGTTTGTTCTATTTAGCTGCTAATGATATTTTCACTGCATTTAATGTTACGGAATTGCTTTACACCACTTTCCTGTACAGAGTTTTGAGTCCAAGTAAGACCCACACTAATGGATGGTCCCTTGTGCAAATATTATGTGGTCAGCCATTCCATTATTTTTGTTTTAGTTAGCAATATCTTTTCTTTCTTCTCCACTTCCTTACAGGGTGGTTGAATGATAAACTCATTTTCTTTTCTCAATATCCTGCATTATATTTCATTCTGTATTTCTAAACAAAACGTGGATACGAAGTATAAGCTAAATTGTCGAGTCTTAAATAGCATTAGCCAACATTCATAGGCAAACACGTTTGATTATGAGAGTCAATTGACCTTTGCTCACCTAACAGGTAGGTTGAAACCAAATATTGAATTGTACTGAATTGAAAATATGTAGTAACCTGGCTTGGAACATAAGGAGGAAGAGTTAGGCCCTTCTGCACTTTAGTGACCCTATCTATGTTAGGCATACTTTTTAGTCCCACTTGGCCAAAGATCAAACAGCAAGGACCTTGATCTCTGTGTGGAAGGTGTGTAGAAGATGGCCTTTATACTTTAGAGGAGGGATATTCTCACTACCAAAATTTTTTACTATCAACTTACTATCTATCTAATCACCATTAGATTAACATTTTCTCTCTCTTCAAAAACTTTTTAATATTCTCTCTCTTTGATCCAATGGTAATGTGATAGGTAGTAAGTTAGTAGTGAGAATTTTGGGTAGTTAGAATATCCTCACTCTATACTTTATATCCATATAACTTGGATGATGTGTTTCAAGATACATTACACGGGGACACAATGCAAAAGAAGCATACTCTCTTGGCATGATGAGAAAATGACCTTGGTCCTTGAGATATTCCTCCATAGATAGCACCTTTGCTAGGTCATTTCATGAGAATAGATTATTTCGTGCCTATTTAACATGACCAGGTTACGTGCGAGACAATCCTAGTCGTACATAAACAAATTATCCTTGTTTCACTCTTTATTTGTATACTTTTTCTCTATTGTCTCTCCTCACCATTGATTTATCTATGGACAACTTAAATTGTCTCACATGAGGTCATATAACACAAGAGGATGCATTCCTAACATGTCATACTCATTACATTGTGGGGGTTCCTGTCATTATAGTGTTTTTTAGAAGCCAATATGTCTTGAAATTCATGGCAACCAGCTCCTTCTGGCTGCGGGTCCTGCTACCTAGTTTTCATAATTTATGTGCAAAAAAATTTAGCCTAGGTGACTGCATTGTTCAATATATTGACCATTCGAAACGAAAGGGATTCTTTGGAAAAGCTGTACATATGCGCTGACAAAGACTGCCATGATGGAAGTCCCTTGAACCACATCAGCAATGACATGGAAACCATTTTGGGGCTCTGAACCAAACGTGCCGATTGTAATCAATTTGAGATGTGAAACAAAGAGAATAATAATCTCAACTTGTATTGAGGTCTTAGACCAACTAGAGAAATGGGTTGTTCGTATTGTCTATATCCCCCCTTCTTTCTTTATTCTTTTTAGTGTACAAGAGTGGGATAAGAGCAAAAGCAAAAAGTGGAATTGGCTATGTATATAGTGGACCATGATGTCATCACACTTCTCCCTTGAAGGATCTAAACGAAATGCTTGCATTTACTGCTAACTAACTGATGTAGAACATATACATTAGAGTTATGCTCTTGTAAGGGCAGTGCTGTGAAATTGAGGTTCATCTTCACCCAATCCTGAGAATCCTGCACAACAAAAAGGATGAAATAAAGGATTTTGCCACACCTTGGCAACCCTTGGGCAGTCTTTGAACATAGGGAGAACGGTCTCACCTTTATCATGGCAAATATCTGAGCTATTTCCCAATTTGGCAGTTCTGTCTCCGGTTAAAATTCTGCCATGGGCAGGTTTCCTAATGAGAAGTGTCATTCTTTCAACCCCTATCAAGTTCAAAATAGACATGTTTAACTAGGGATGAACTCGGGTTTCTTGCCTTCCAAGCTAAGAAATCACATGCTAAAGCCTCAATATTGAGAGGAAACCAAAGTTCATCCCTAATTAAACATGTCTATGCCTATAGAGTTTGAACTTGAAAAGAGCCTTAAAGAATGAAGTTCTTGTTTGGAAAGCTGCCCATGACAAAATTTTGACTAGAGACAAAATTGCCAAATGGAGAAATAGCTCAAATAGATGACATGTTTAACATGATAAAGTTGAGACCGTTCTCCATATATTCAAAGACTGCCTAAGGTGTAGCATTGTTGTGCAGGATTCTCAAGTTTGGGTGAAGACAAACCTCAATTTCTACAATTGTGTTGTTATAATTGGAGGAATTCCTTCTTTGGGGTGTGTTGGTATTTTTGGAGTTGGAAAAACACAGAATTCATAAGGTTAACTTCATGAGACCTGCACTTGATTATATTGTGATTGTCTAATGGAGATAAAAAGAGTGAATTCTACTCCTGTTATTAATTCAGGAAATTTATATGCCATTGACAAGTCCTATTCTTAGATTCGTCCTCCTCAAGATTGGCTTAAATTGAATATTGATGGGGTTATTGAATTGAATAAAGCTTCTTGTGGAAGCATCATTCGTGACACAAAAAGAGATTGGATGGGTAGTTACTCTTTGTTTTTGGGGTTATGTTCCCTTCTTCAGGCTGAACTATGGGGCCATATTTCTTGGGCTAGAATTTGCTTAGGATGGGCCATACGTATCCAGTGGTTTTTCGGTTCATAGTTTCTACCTACTGTAGTCTTCCAGAGTGTGTGTACAGTCTAAATAACAAAATAAGCAGCAAAGATAGTCTATTTCACAATAAATTGATCAAATCTTCTTTTGGGCCTTTGATAAATAACTACAAACAAGTTTTTTTTTTTTTTTTTAATATGCATATTCCACCATGGCCGAAAACAACAAATTCCACTCGATCTCTGAATCAGACATCAGATTAAGCAGAAAAAAACCAATAAACGGAACTGTTGCTGCGACAAGTCTCAAGCTCAACTCTACCATTGTCAATCTTATTTTCCCACTAATTTTCCTTCATATACACTGAGGATTCATCTCATCCTGACCAACGAACCGCATCAATCTCATCCCTTGCAGACCTATATAACTCCAGCCTCTTGGCACATTGCTGCCTCCTTTCCGTCAATACAGAATCTTCATCAAGCAACTGTGCAAGTTGCCTTCCCTGAAAAATAAACAGCAAAAATTAGTCCAGAAAATGAGCTAATTTCAATCTGTCCCCTCCTCTTTTTTTTGTGCTATCATATTTCAATTATCGGTGGGGACCGAGTTTTCACGTTGCATCCTCTGGATAGCTGAGAAATACATTTATCTACGTATATCAAGTATTTAGTAATAGCTCAGTCAACGAATGTCTTTTCCAACTTTGTAGTGCCCAATTATATCTTGATTAATGTGAATACAATATGATATGGGGGCAGGTGATTCATGATTTTATGCATTATACCTCTTTTCTGACCAGTTGTGTGTAAAAGTGGTCTAGTAAAGATCGCTTAGACTCCCTCACTTGACAATGAACCACAGCCTTTGGAATGGTATTCCTCAAGGTTTGTGACACCATCCCGACATAAGATAAAACATTTGAACAGATCCTCTGGAAGTGTCCCTCGGCATACCGGTCTGCAGAGGAGGGAGCTGGATTACCTCCCTTATCGATTACCTGTGGGAGTTTACGGAAGAAATCAACGGTGATATAAGAAGATTCCATTTCCACCAGTCGTAACGTTGTCTTCTTACTGTCTTCACGGAATCTCTCTAATGCCTCATTAGCAGCTGCTGCTATTTCAGCTTGAAGAGTTGGAAAGCGCTTCAATTCCTGCAACCATTGTCAAAATCAACAAAAAAGAATACTTCACCTTGAGAGTAAACCATAGCTGAGGGAAAACCAAAAACCCCTTGTCAACTCAAACCTGTGTTTCTGCAATTGCCTTTCTCACGAGTTCCTTCAGCACGAAATGAACCTGCCACAGTCCATTTAGGAAATTTCAGTAGCTTGAGAAGTAATCAAGGATTAAACTTGGTCCCAAAGACAGCATAAAACAAGGTCAGTCATAAAAAATAATTAGAAAAACTAATTTGCAGTTGAAGTGAAGTGGATCAAACTACTACTTAAAGCAGAAACGCTTACAGCATCCACAGAAGCTTCCGCAGGACCTTTGAAAAAATTTAGTGAGCTCTCTAGGAGGCGTCGATAACCTTGCTCTGGAGCGATTAGATGAGGTTGGTACCCATCTGCCTCTGAAATCACTTTTCTCACATTTTGCAACGACAAATGACGGTCCAGTGGAAGCTTACTCAGTGCAGCAGGAAGCTGGTAATCAAAAACTACATAAATTCGGTCGCCACCTGGTCGCCTAATAGGGGAAATACAAGAAATGTAAAAGCATATCAAGATATTATGATTGTATCTCATAATATTTTAGACTATCAATTGATTTTTTTTCTTATATTAATGATTTATTTCCTTATTTTAATATTTTTTTTATTTAGTATAAATAAGATTTAATGTTTTATCTTTTATATCACATTTTATCATATCAATCTATAATATTGTTTGTCTATTATTCTTTTGTATCTCCTTTCTCTATTTATATCTAAATTTTTAGGAGGAGGGATATTCTTACTACCAAATTTTTATACTACTAACTTACTATCTATCTAATTACCATTGGATCAAAGAGAGAATGATTAAAAGTTTATGAAGAGAGAGAAAATATTAATCCAAAGGTGATTAGATAAATAGAAAATTTGTAATAGAAAATTTTGGTAATAAGAATATCCACTTTGCATTATGTCCAGTTTTTCAAACTAGATGCCTACGCTCTCAAACGTCAAAGTTGGTTGATTTATCATCTATAATCCCCGCAGTTTGTTAAGACAGATTAATGCTGACGAACATGAAGGACTAGCAAAGCCAATGTTTCAAATTACCACTTAAATAAGTTATATCCCTATTATTCCCCTATAGTTACTATAATTTCTTGAAGTCCTCCGTCCAACCCTCCAATACTTCGTTCAGTTTGTTGTAATAGCCATAGTTTCCTGTCGTGTTAAAATAACTAATTGTTTTGCAGCAAATAAGAATTCATAACATTGATATAATGAAGTCAAATTGATGAATGAAAAAAAAAAAAAATTGAATGAATAACAATACACAATCACACCCAAATAATAATAATAATAATAATAAAAAACTAAAACGAACATGTGATTGTATTTTCAACTGTTTATCAATAAAGAATATCCAATTAAAAAGGATTTCTTACCCTCCGTCTAAATGCTCCTTAAACACCCGGTCAAAGGCACGGCATAGTTCTAGAATAGTGTACAGCTGCGCCTGATAAAATGAGAGGAAATTTGATAAAATATCCTAACGGGGATCATTTCATCTTATATTCGTAGTAGATAGCAAGAGATACTCCTCACCCCAGCATCTACAGCAACTGGTCTACCAAGGTGTGCCAACTCTGCTTGAAGCTCATCAACGTTTCTATTAATTAAAGATGCAATCCTTGGAATCCGAGCTCTTATCACAGACTCTAAATGCTGAAACCAAATCAGTTCTATATGTAAACAAGTAACTCGGTGGAGAGTTGCAAGAAGAAAAAAATAGCACAAAACATGCCCATCCAACACTCTTAACTGCAGAATAGTAGGATAAACAGAAACCTTTGAGAGAAGCCTAGCTAGATATTCCGAGCCCATTTTGCTGGCCAAGTGTGCGTAATCAGGACTGTTGGCAAAAAATTCACGCTCCCTTTGCCGAGCAGCAATTATATCCACATTCCTATTAATATCGGCCTGAGAACGGTTTACAATTCCCACCCAAGGGTTTCGAAGTGGACATGATCTTCCCTCAAGGACCTACAACATTATCAAAATGGGAACATTATGGGCAAAGTACGAAAAATATTCTGTATCCGTGTCAGTTAAGAGTAACAGAAAATCTAGACTAAGTTCGAGCCAAATATATAATCTCATGAAAGTTAAGATTCTTACATCCAAAGCATTTGTTCCTTTGTCCATCAAATCAAGCTTTGTCAACACTCCAAATGTTCTATCACCTAAACGAAAAACATTTTGAACGCATTATCAAGAAAAACCATAATAGCATAATAGATTAAGAATATAATGCATACGATTTGTATAGTTGAAGCATGACTGTAAACAAAATGATGCAAGCATACCTGCAGGGTCAACTTGTCTGGAAACCTTGATGGCATCTGATGTTGCTATGTCTTGATTTGCAGGAGTAATGGCCAAAATTAAGCAATTAGGCTGCATTGCAAAAAAGATATAAGTAACGAATAGATTCATAAAAAGAGTTAAAAGTGCGATTAACTGAAGCAATGGTAAATCAATCATGACATCAAATGTCGTAAAATGGTAACTTAATTGAAAGGTGTAACTTCAAATTATTATTATTATTATTTTGCCACTGGTTCAAGAGCACTATATCATGTAAAGAAACAATTCAAACCCGAAAGCTTAAACCCTTAGATGATGGCCTTTTTAATGGTTTATATTATTCTCTAACACACCCCCTCACGCAAAAGCCCTTTGGACTTGAAACGTGGATATTACACAAGCCCTTTTTTTGGTTTACCTTGTGCTTATTTAATTCCACTAGAAAGTGAAGAGTGGTGACGATCGAACTCGTAACCTTGTAGTCACTAAAGATCTGATACCATGTAAAAAATCAATCAACCCAAAAGCTTAAACCATTAGGTGATGGACTTTTCAAATTATTATTATTATTTTGCCATTGGTTCAAGAGCATTATGTCAAAATGGAGAAGCTTAAAAAGCCCCAAGATTTAGAATTCGGAATATGAACAATTATCGCCGGTTCATCACTCGCTGGTATTGGTGAAGTGATAAAAATTAAGACAGCGAACTTATTATCTCACCTTCCAAACTGGTGGCAACTACTTTTAAAGGCATCAAATAGCAAGTAAATGCAAGATAAGAAAAATTAAAGAAACGCATGTCCGTAAAATCTACTTGATGAAAGTCTAAAGCCCTTATCATTGTACCTAAAAAAAAAAAAAAAACCTTACCATTTTTTTGTTTCTGTGATTTGATCTCCCGAAAAGGAAAATTAAATTGTATAGGCTAGAGTCTATGTCAAATTGTCAACTACCTTAATCTTTTCTGTTTAAACTTCAAAAAATTTGTAATTCTTAGCTTATCTGTACTACTGGTTAAAAAAAATATTTTAACTAATAAATTACTAAAAAGTAGAAAATACGAGTAAGAGGTCGACCTCGGCCTTCCCCATTACTTTGGAATGACCTTTTCTGTTCTCTTTTCAATCATAGTAAACACACAACATCAGACTTTTCAAAAAAGAACCAAGAGGGAATTCTTTTCTGTAGCAATGTAGATAAAAATACGTGTTTTAACTACCTTCTCAACATATGAGTGAATCATGCTTTCAATATCTTGAACAATACTTTCTGGCTGTCCCTCTGACAAATTAAAAGCATTTAGCTTAATAAATAAAAAATATCAAAAAAGGAAATTGATAATCCATGTTCATTTGAGAAAAGAGAATGAAAAGAAAGCGTACCTACAGCAACCTTCGTCAAACCAGGCAGATCTATCAGTGTTAGATTGACAACTACCAACAAAAATTGATAACGATCAGGTGAACTTGAATTTCACAAAACAAAATGAAAAATCCACAATTCATCTAAACCAAGGGATACATGGAACCTGAATGAAATGTAAAATCTAAATTATTTACCATTTGGGGAATAGATGCTGAGATGAATAGGAACAGGAGATATCTGTTTTGATTTGCCGGTCATTCTATTAGTTTCATCTTCAATTTCCTTTCGAACCATAGCTACAAAAGATAGCAAAAGATCGAACAACAAATTGAAAATAGTTATTCTAGAAAAAGAAAAATAATCAAAAAAATATGGATTAGAAAATATGAATTGCTTAACCATTCGAGAAAACATCCTAAGAAAATAGTGGGTGTAAACCGTATATTAAAAGATTTTCGCCAGTGTCAACTCGCATAACAATTACCAAAAAAGAAATAACACTAGCAGCTAATATTGTTATATCACTTTGAGACAACCTAGGAAATACGTGCACTGCAATCAAAATGCACAAGGATAATCTTCGTAAAATATCCTAAACTGTCAAAAACAGTATTACTCATGTCATTGTCATCACTATACTCCAGAAAACATCGTACGAGCTTTTAAGTGGTTGACCAGGTATTACCATGGGGAAACTGCATAAATATGGTGTTGGGAATTCTAAGTGAGTGATAAAAAATCTCATATCAAAAATAAGCTAAGCATAAAACATATAAGGGAAAGGACTCATAAATCTAATGCCTTGAGGTTAGAGATTTGTGTAGTTTGTATAAGATCATAGGTTTAAATTTCAGTGCCACTATTGCATAAAAAAAAAAAAAAAATTACACAATTTGAAAGGGAAAAAGCAAATAAAAAGTAATGCATGCAGTGTATGTAGTGCAGTCAAACTCTAGGACCCACAATCGTCAAACGGAGATTCAAAATCAAATAGTGCATTGCAAAAGAAGACATACAGAAATCCGTAAACGGTTTTTTTGGTAAGTGCAGAAATTCTGCATATTCCTCTAGCCCCTCTTCGGTTTTGTGCAGCTGCAGTACCAAAGGCCTCCGCGTCACAATCCCTAAACATCAATCAAAATGCAATAACATACAAGCATCGTTCACCAGAAAAAAAAGATAGTGCGATAAATAAATTTCACTGGATTTTTTTTTCCTTCACTATTCAAAATATCCTTCAATTTTCTTTTTCAACCACACCAAACAAGAAAAAAAAAAAAATTCAAGCCAACGGTTGAAGCAATGAAAGTAACCAACCTGATCCCCTGGGAAGAAAATCACGGCCAACAATGCTCTCTAACACCGAAGACTTTCCAGAACTCTGCATTCCGCACAAATAACAAGCACATATAGTGAGAAGAAAGCGCAACAGAACAATCTAGAAGGTGAATCGACTTAAAGCGGAAGAAAACAAATGAATGGAGAGAAAAATAGAGGAACGAACCTGGCCGCCGACGACTGCGACGGAGGGAAGGGCTTCCCAGAGAGTAGGCAAAGCAGCATCGCCGCCGTGGTCGCCGAGGACCGTACAGGCTCGCTGGATTCGATTGACGAGGGCGATCAAGTTCTCCATGGTAGCCATTGGTTCGGGTTCGGGTTCGGAGGAAGAGGAAGCTGTGAAAGAGATGAAGAAGAATAGTAGAAAGAGTAGGAGGAGGAAGAGAAAAATCAGGGAAGCTATCTTGGTTAGTTCTGTGTTTTTGTTTTCTGTTACGTTACTCACGCTTTTCTTTCTCAGTGAATTTTTTAAATTTTGTTTGGTTCTGTTTGCTTAGAGAGAGAGAGAGAGAGAGTGGAGAAAGTGTTTGGATGATGGGGCCACGTAAGTGTTTGGATGGTGGACCCTCTTTGCTTTGGAACTGAACTGCTTCTGCTTTCCCGTTTCAACATTTAGTCAATTCATTTTCTATTTTTTATTATGGATTTTATAAGAGTTATATTGTGAGAAAAGTGATTGTGTTATGTTATAGAGATTCATTTTGCGTGTCGGAGTTTTTCTTTTTTGCTGCGGGTCCCACAAGATATTGTGTGTGTAGAAAAAAATTTGTGGTAATATTTAATGACAGATAATAAACCCTTTTATTATTTGACCGTTTTGGGATAATTGAAGTTGTGAGCTTTTGAACGTGCTTCTGGCGGGATATTTTCATCTTTTTAAAAAATATATTTGTATCGAAGTTTTTTCTATTTTTAATAAAAGTATTGATTTTTTGCATTTTGATCTAATGTTTAATATGAACTGCTTATACTATAAATTACTTAATCTTATTATTTTGGAAGATAAGGATGGTTAACTTTAAAAATATGTGGTGATATTTGCTACTTCCTTTAACGTCTTTTCTTATTATTAAGAATGTATCTAATGATGCATGTTTAGTCTTGATTAATTTTTTAAGATAAATTATTTTTTTTAAATTAATAATAAAAATTTGAGTAAAGTACCTTTTGGGTCCTTAATAAAAATCACAAGGCCCATTTTAATTCATTAGAAAAAAAAACTGACTTGTGGTCTTTCTGAAATTTAAAATAGACTCAGTTAGTCAAAATTGTAATCCTCTAAAATTCAAAGAAGACTCACGTTAATTCCTCAAAAGGATTAATATGGATCTATTTTGAACAGAGACCATGAATTGACTTTTTTTCTAGGAGATTAAATTATATTCCATGGTATTTATAGAGGACCCAAAAGATATTTTACTCTAAGTTTTAATTATAAGCTATTTTAAATATAAAATAAGCTAATTCAAGTATAAGTTATTAAATTATTTAAAAGTATTTGTTTAAAAAAAAATGAGGGCAAGCCCTCAAGGGTATCTGGGCTCCTAAGGATTTGATTGTATTAAGGGTTCAAACATTCAACAAAGCAAATTCTTGAAAAAATTATGGGGGCACTCCATGTAACATCTCGAGCGCTGGCGAGGGCGGGGAGTGATCACCGGTGCAAAGAGGCATAGACAAGGAGCGGCTCCTGACAGGCTTCCACATGGGGTTACATGCATGGATGAATCGAATCGACACCCGAAAGAGAAATAAATCTTTGGTACTATTGTTGTACCAAAGATTCAATGTATCCCACCAACGAAAAAAGAGAATAATGCATTGAAGGCTAATTCTGTTATATGAAAAAATTTAACATGATCCATGCCCACCATTTATTCAGTGATTCCTTTTCTATAAATGAAAATTTTTCTACCCTTTTCTTTTTTATTTCCCCCCTCCATTCCTCCTTTTTTTTTTTCTATTTTTGGGAGAGACCACCATGGTTCCTCCACACACAAAAATCTTCTGATATAATAGAGAATAAGTTGAAAGAGGGAGATATAGAAGTCCATAGGAATTCATTAAGTCATTCCCTGTCATAAGTAAGCCAAAAGCTAGGTAGAGGGAAACTAAGGTGGGAAATTTTGGTTTGGTTTTTGAGGAATCATTAATGATGATATTATTAAATTTTTCATGTGGTGGGAAGTAATAAAGAAAGGGTAGTATTATAGGGAATCCAGCTGATTGAACAAATGTTACCATCCATTTGCTATTACCACCTTTGTCATAGTATAACCTTCGGAAAAAAATTAAAATAATGCATTTAAATCAAATAATTACGCATCTAATGTTGTTTTTGAAATAATTACGGATCTACTACACAATGTGACGTCCCTTTTGGGCGTCACATGTGACGCCTCTGAGGCGTCTCACCCTAAGAAGAAGACGCCCAAATGGGGCGTCTCTCATGAGGTGGTGACACGTGTCACTTTTTTTTCAAAAAAATATATTAATTAATCATAAAATTTCTGAAGACCATAACTTGGCTAAAACACCATTTTAGAATTTTTGGGCAAAAGAATTGCCCAGTTAAGGTTGATTGTATAAGTTTTTCCAAAGTAATGCAGTCAAACATGTCACATATGCTGACGGGACTAATCCCGTCACTGACACTGACGGGACTCGTGCCACGTCAGCGCCACGTAGGCAGACTCATTACCGTAAAACTTCGGAAGGTCATAACTTATGACTCGGGTATCCAAATCAGATGATTTTTTTTTTGATTTCACATAACTTCTCGAGATCTATCCAATGATATCTCATTTGACATATTTTATCTCCCACAAACATAATTTGAATTTGTAAAATTGTATCACAATCACAAGAGCATTTAAATCCAGAAGATCTTCGAACTATGTTTGTGGGAGATAAAATATGTCAAATGAGATGTCATTACGTATATCTCGAAAAGTTATGTGAAATCAAAAAAAAATCATCTGATTTGGATACCCGAGTCACAAGTTATGGTCTTCAGAAGTTTTACGGTAATGAGCATGCCTACGTGGCGCTGACGTGGCACGAGTCCCGTCAGTGTCAGTGACGGGACTAGTCCCGTCAGCATATGTGACATGTTTGACTGCATTACTTTGGAAAAACTTATCCAATCAACTTTAACCGGGTAATTCTTTTGTCCAAAAATTCTAAAATGGTGCTTTTCCCCCATAACTTTTAACTCGAGTATCCAAATCAGGTAATTCTTTTTTGATTGCACATAATTTTTTGAGATCTACGCAATGACATCTCATTTGATATATTTTATTTCTCTTAAAAATAATTTAAATTTAAATCAGGTAATCCTTCTTCCTTAGAGATTTAGAATATTTATTTAATTATTTCCTTTATTAATATAGATTTTTCAAATTGATTTTTGAGTTTAAATCACAAATCAAATCTTTATTTTTTTTCCTTATTAATAATAATTGTTACTTTTAATTTAAATCACAAACCAAATTTTTTTGATAATAAAAATAAAATTTTATTTTTTTAATTTAAATCACACATCAAATCTTGATTTTTTTTTTTTATTAAATCACAAACGTAGAACTCAGAGGCTTCTGAGTTTAAAAATGTGACACGTGTCAACACGTGTCAAAACCTAACACGTTACCAACACGTCTAAATTGAGTTTCAATCAAGAGGCAATCACGCCTAATTTAGGTAATTTTATTTTTGAAAAACTTTCATGAGTCATCATTAATTTCAGACCACGAATAATAACCCAAAAGCTTATATTAAATCACAAATCCAAATTTTATTTATTTCTTTGTATTAAATCACAAATCCAGAACTCAGAGGCTTCTGGGTTTAACCGCTCTTATAATACCATTCTTGCAAATTGAAATTGTGTTTGTGAGAGATAAAATATATCAAATGGGGTGTCATTTCGTAGATCTCGAAAAGTTATGTGAAATCAAAAAAAGAATTACCTGATTTGGATACTCGAGTTAAGAGTTATGGCCTTCAGAAGTTTTATGATTAAATTAATATTTTTTTTTAAAAAGTGACACGTGTCACTACCTCATGAAAGACGCCTCATTTGGGCGTCTTCCCCTTAAGGTGAGACGCCTCAATTGAGGCGTCACATGTGACGCCCAAAAGGGGCGTCACATTGTGCAGTAAATCCGTAATTATTTCAAAAACAGCATTAGATGCGTAATTATTTGATTTAAATGCAATAATTAAATTTTTTTGCCTATAACCTTCCCAAAAGAGTGGATGCAGATTGGCCAGTAAGAAGAAAGATTGTGTACAAGGATACACGAAACCACCGTTTGTATTCTTTGATGTTGAGGTTGCTGAGCAATTGTGTTTGTGTGTATGTTAGTGCCACTTTCTGTCATCTCTGAGGAATACATGTAGGGACGTTTGGTATAGGAGAAAAAAAATTTTGTCGGAGAATCTCAATTTTCAAAAATATGATTTTTACAATCAGTTTACAATAATATCCTTAAATTAAAATTTTAGAAAAATTTAATTTGCTGGGAATTCTGAAGTATGCGGCGTACCAAACGCCCCGTACAAGAAACTGAAATTAGTTTTATAACTTTCTTTATGATATAATTTAGAACAAATTCAATGTTGAGAGGGATGCGAGAGAAGAGGTTCCCCAAATCCTTATATTAATTAATAGACTCTAGGTTCCTCAAATACCTTTACTAAATAATAGAATTAAGCTGAATTGAGTTCTTAAATCTTTGTTTATTTATGCCAATAAAATCTTTCTTTGTCAGGGTTTGAACTCGATAGTCTCTCTTCAACTCCTTATTAATTATTGGTTTTATAATAATTACTAAAATATTTATTGAATATCTTTAAAAAAAAGTCGAATAAATACAATCAACAACCAATAAAATAGGCAGAAAGTTATCATTTATTGTGCAGTTTATTCTTTAGCGTATTTTATAGTGATTATTTTTTTTGAAATATTTCAATCGATTCATTGCTTAGCAACTAATCCAATTTGGGGCGGGTCCAGGATTAAGGCTTTAAATCTCTCTTAAAGGTGGTACCGGAGAGATTTAAACACATGCTCTTACCCCACCTGCTTAACTCTCATGCACCAATTGAGCTACCATTTGATTATTTTATAGTGATTTTCACCCATGGTTTTGTACGTGAGTATGTGTGTCAAAAGTGAGGAAACTATTTTGGAGCAGTGAAAAATGGTTATTTTAAAGGAGGTGGAGATATTTTATAATAAAAAAAAGGGGCAACGGTAAGTACCCTAATTTTTTATTTAAAGAAATTTTTTATTATTTCACTTTTTGCTAGCAAGAGTCTCCCTTGCTTAAATAAATTTTATAAATTTTTTATTTAGAAACTCTTACGAATAACATTATATTTTATCGGTAAGATATTTTTGACTGCGGTCTTAATAGTAAGACATAGTATAATTTGTAAGTTTGTTAAAAAAAAATTTATCAATATAACCATTAATCTTAATATTAGATTAATAAAATTATGTAAATTTTAATAGATATTACCTTTAAGAAGAAAGGAGAGGACGATGTCATCATAGTAACAAAAAGTTAAAAAAATAAAAAATAAATAAATAAACTGATCGATGAGGACAAAAAGAAAAAAGAGGTGACGGAATTTGTGCATGTAATCTTTTTACCTTCTCTTGAGTTCACCGTACATATCATCTTCTTCTTGGATCGCTTTGTGCATGCAAGAAGTACTTCTTTTTCATTTCTCCTACGTACATAGACCGAGAAAAAAGCTTCGCCACCATCACAAAAGCTTCGGAACCGTCAATGCCTTGTTTTTCTTTTCTTTTGATCCTCCTCTCACACATGTTCGTTGAAGCACCTAATTAATCAAGTGAAGGTACCTAATAGAGTGCTAGCTCACCCACAAGAAGAGTCTCGCCATGTAGAAAGAAAGGAGAATTAATTAATTGATCATAGGTATCGTATGCTGTCCTAGTTCTCTTAATTTGGATGTGTGTGTGACTATTTTTAATGGGATTAAAGGCTGTTTGCAAGACTATTTTGGTAGTGTGATCAGCTCCAAGTGATGATGTTGATGTATTTTGAAAACGGAGAGTGTGTATGTTGTTTTTGGTCACGATAAAAGCATTCACCAAGTTCAAGTTTAAACCCATGTAGCTTTTCCTTTTATTTTCATATTAAAAATAAAAAAAGAACAAAGGTCAGGTTAGTGAGTTGAAAGGATGTTGATCAGATTAGGAAACTAGGATAAAGAACGGACAAGTTAGGTAGAGTTAAAAAGGCTGGATGTTCTCTTTATTTGTTTATTTCCTTTTAAAAAGTGATAACGAATGGAAAAGTTAAATAAGATTACAAAAGTTATGTTGGACTAGAAGGTGTACGTATACGTTTTTTTTTTTTTTTTTTGCATTACATAGGAATTGAACACACACCACTACACTAGAAACACCTAACACACACCCCACACCACTAGGCTAATCCTAGTGGATTACGTATACATTTTTTTAGTTTGCTTTAAAATATGCTTTGTTTACATATTTTATTTTTTAAAAAAATGAAAAAAAATTTATGCTTTGTTTATGTTCTCACGCTGATGTGTTGTTTACATGTTAATCAAAATCGCTGTTCTTAATCCGTTTCATCGTAAATTTGGTCCACATTAATTTGTCCTTAGCTTTATTAAAAAGAAACTGATTTAAAGTAAGGAAGGGCCGTTTATTTTTATTTTTTTTGTTCAGATTTAACTTGTTATTGTCTCGTTAAATAAATTGTTTGTTTTGAAGAGTGTCATGTGTTAGCGTATTTTTTTATAAAAAAAATGTTAGAAGATTCACTTTATGTATAGTGTTTAGATTTTTTTTTTTTTTTGATAAACATGTTTAGATTTAACTTGTTGGTAGGATAATTAAAATTTATTAAAATTGAGTTTCCACGTAAAATCGAAATGAGGTGATAGAAATGTAAATCATAAAAAGGGTTTTATATATGTCATCTTGTAGGAAATTTGTTGTGTCATGTTACTCTAATACATTTCATGTGGGTCCTACTCAAAAAGAAAAAAAGAAAATAAGGTGGGGCCATCACTTTTTGTGAGAGTGACACGATGTTACAAATTTCCTACAACATGATAGATATAATCATAAAAATGATACCAAAGGGAAAAGTTTTACTACTTAAAGTTAAGATACAAAATTATATATATATATATATATATATATATATATATATATATAAAAGAAATTACATATGTTACTATTAAAAATGGGTTTAGTATTTGTCATTTTAAATGACATAATTTTGTGTCATTTTTAATGAAACTACGTCATTTTGGTGTGTTTTGTCATTTTTTTTAATTTATAAAATTAGAAATAAAAAAAAATGAAGGAGAGAATATAAAACTACACCAAAATGACGTAGTTTCATTAAAAATGACACAAAATTATGTCATTTAAAATGACAAATATTTTTCCCATTAAAAATTTAATAAATAACTTCATATTTAAAAGATATGAGTCACATAATTGTATAAGACATAAGTTCAAAAACACAAAAATAGAGAATTAAGTTTAAAAAAATGAAAAATAGGATTATTTCTTTTTTAAATTGAATTTAAGTAAAAACGTAAAAATTTACGTTTTTACCCGTTTTTACTAAGGATTTTTTTTTTTGTGAAAACTAAGGATTGTTTTTACTTGTATTTTAACACGTTTTTACACTACGTTTATATTAGTTTATCGTTGTTACATTTGACTAAAATATTTTGCTTGACTTCTGGAGTGTAGTGTAAAAAAAAGGCAGTGGTAAAATTCTGTTTGCTTCTGTGGTAGGAGCTTGTTTGCTATGGGCCCGGCACACAACTCCTTTTCTAAATATAGAATGAAAAAAGGATGGAGGGAGAATATGAGAAAAAGAGAAGGGTATAAATGAGATAAAAATTTACCCAAAATGGCAAAGGACCACAAAATAGTAATATGGGCCTGGATCACTATAAGGCCCAAAGAAGGAACTTTGTCAGAGGAGCTACCTTATTTTCTTTTGTCTTTCACCAAAGCGAAGGTTCACACACCTTAGAACATTATTCTACGCTTAAGAGTGTGCTCGCTTTGCGAAATAGTAACTCCTAGCACATACCTCCTTTGAAGATGGCCAGATTCACATATAAGGCCCAAAGAAGGAACTTATTCATTTTTTCTTTTTATCTAAACCAACCAAAGGTTTAAACATTTAATCATATATTCCTTAGATCGTATAGGTGCTAGCTAGCACAAACAGTCACTCTTAAAACATACTTCATTTGTAAATGGATAAGAGGCACATAAAGGAAACCATGTCAATTTCATGTTTCCAATGCTTTTGTCCATCAAATTCAAGCTTATCATACATCTCTAATCCAATATTCATTAACATATTCATTATTTCCTAAGGTTCTATAGTTAAAGGATATAGGCCTCAAAGTGACATTTTCACCACCAAGGAATTTTTCAACTATTTAACTCTTACACTCTCTTATACATAATACATATATTCCAAAGCCTACGCACATGTTCAAAATTTAATTTGCATTTCAAACTCCTATTCTCCCCTTTAGCGTCGAACATGCATAGGAGAGGAGCCATAGGATTTTTCTTTTTATTTACATAACTACATAAACAATTCAAACTCTTAACATATATTCTTCCCTACTCACAATTCAAAACTCCAACGACAAGGCATAATCATTAAACCCTAACATGCTCTTAAACATTCAAGACTTGGGAATCAAGATTGGAACCACGGGAATAGAGATTTCTTCCCTCTAATCAACAATCTGTGGCCCAAAGATCATCTACCAAACTTGGCTCATCAAAACCCCCCACTTTCTTGACCTTGTGAATAGTGCCATGAAAATGGAGAGGGGAGAAACTATTCACACACTCAATTTCATCCAAACCAAGTAGTGAAATAGATTCCTTGGGTGTTCTTCTATCAAAATCGTGTAATGCACTTTTGTATTTGGTTGGGTGAGGATGAAGAAATCAAGAGGGAAAAAAACTTGAAAATCTAGATATAATGGAGAGGGAGGGGGTCGGCCAAGAGAAGAGAGAAGAGGAAGAGGGTGAGTGAATAATGTGTCACTTAAGCCACTTGCTTTTATAAGACATGTGGTCATTTAATAGATGTTTTCTTCTCAATTAAATTCACTTAACTTGACTCGATATTCACTCAAAGCTATGGATATAATTTTATTTTTTGAGTTAATTTACATTCACTTATATTCCATAAGGAATATTTTAAGCTATTCACATTTGAATTCGAACACTATTTTCGAAAACATGCACTGTGAATTACTAACTGTGCAATTTTGCACGCAAAATCGTAAAACTTCTGAATTGAATGTTTTTGGTCTAACAATGACTTGTATGGCATATATTAGACTTAAACATACTTTTACCAAACTTTTTCAGATTTCTGGACTCTATCAGTTGCCTAAACTGCAGTACAAAATACCGGCAGAAACACGTTTTATGAGATTTTTGCCAAAAGTGTCAGACTACACAATTTTCCCTTTTGAACTCATATTTGACATCAAAATTGCCAAATTAGGTCTCTAATATCATTCTACTCATTTTTGAGTTCTATCAGTTGCTACACAGTAGTGCAGAATACTCGACAGAAGTCACTGTTCATGACCCAGCCATGATTACACGCAAAACACTCGAAATATAAGTTCTGAATCTAATTATGACATTTAAATCCTTAAATTAAATCTCTAACTACGATTTACCAGTTGGGGTCATTATACGTTTTAACAAATATGTTTTAAGCTTCTGTTAATTCATACGACGATGTATGACACTGATCATGTGGTTGGCCACCCTCAAGCGTCATATGTTTTGTAAGAATACATGGCTATCTTATCCCCAATGCAAATGTGAGTTAGTTTTCAAAAGTTTTAAATTTAACAAAACCAAACACTTTGAGTTCCTCATTTTAGCAGAGGATACGTTGAAGCAAAATTTTTCCGTCAAGCTCAAAATAAAACTTTTTTAAATTTTCTTTTCTCGTAAATTTTTTTATTATTCATTTTATTTTATTTGGGTTAAACAAGTATTTCAAAATTATTAAAAAATTGCACAACTAATTTAAGGTAATCGTTTTTTAAATGAATGTGTCAAGGTTGTAGTGGATTAAGTTTTCACACTTCCTTGTGCATAATTAGGTTCCCGAATCTTGATTCAAAAATCAGTTTTACTAAAATAAAAGATTTTTCAAATTAAATAAAATTAATGATGACTCCATATTTTTTATTTTTTTTCAAATTTTTTTTTGATCGTTACAAGAATAAACTGCACAATCTAACTATTTAGAACATAGTTAAAAAGTTTAAAATTAATACCATATTCAACAACTTTTCAAGGAAAGCGAAAAGTTAAATATTTTTCTTTACTTAATCAAAGCTTCTTTAATACACTTTTTATTTTTATTTATAGAATATTTTATTTAATCCTTTGTAATAGAGATTTCAGCTATATTGTCTAATTTCTAAAACTAATAAAAATTATTTTAGTTTACCTACACATGATGTTTATTATTTTCCGACATACCTATTGCCTTTTCTGACCCTAATGCATTATTTTACATATTAGGATTTTTTTTTTTTTTGCCTTGCATGAAAAGTCATTGAATTAGATATGGACATATGAAAAACTTTTGGTCGAAGGCAACAAAAAACTTAAAAAAAATAAAAATAAAAATAATAATAGTTAGTGAAGTAATGCTTAGGAGCATGAAAGTCAATGAGTATGATGAAAAATAAGGAATAAGGGGTAATCAAATAATTTTTTATTATTTTGAAAATTAAACAATACAGCTGCGAAACTATAATCTAAAGGATAAAATAAAATATCTATAAATAGAGGGGAAAAGGACAATGTGTTAAAGAAGCTTTTATTAAAAATGTGACACAACTCATAATTTTTTTTTAAGAAACTATATCTTTAAATTATATTTCATATAAAAGATATATGCTGATGATATATATATATATATGTGTGTGTGTGTGTGTAAATAAATTTTATGAAGTTATCATTAATTTTTTATTTAAGAAAATGATTAAAAACTTTTTTACTAAAAAATTGTTCTTTAAAAATCATACTTAAGTTGGAGAGTTTAATTATGTACAGAAATGAATATTTAATCCATATTCCCATTGCATCTTTAGCATATCCATTTTAAATTTACTATTTTAATATTAATTATGTAAATGGTTAATAAACTAAAAAAATTGTTTTATCCCTTTACTTAAGAAAGTCCAAAGAAAAACAGCCACATCTGATATATCTACAAATTTCTAAATAAAAATATTTACAAGTTGGATAAAGAGTAATACCGAATTTTCTCTTGTCCCTTTTCTTTGTAGATTTTACAAAAATATTTGTGGAAAAATTGATTTGAACAAATACAGACATTAAGGTGTGCATAACAACCTTCCCGGATTATTTTTTTTTTAATTTCTGTTCCTGGAAACAAAAATGTATAGGGAACTTGTTTGGTAAAACTAGTTTATATTTTTATTCCCCGGATGAACCGATTTAATTTTTGTGCTGGGGAACAGAAAAAAAAAATCAAAAAATTTATGCTTTTTTGTTCCTTGACACAAAAACGAGAAACAATTGTCTATCTCAATTACTCTCCACCACCATCATTATCTCGACACGACCACCACTACCATAGTCGTTGTTGTCGTCGTACCACCAATGTTGCTGTAACCACCACCACGATTCCACCGCCACCATTACCACCACCTATGTAGCACCGATACCGACACGGGACACGTGACACGACACTCCGACACGTTAATTCTAAAAAATGTTAGATTTCGACACGTTAAGACACGTTTTGATATTAAATAATATTTTTAATTTATGTAGTGTATATTATATTTAATATTCAATAATTTAACAAAAAATGAACCTCGACTTATAATATTCATCAATTTTGCAAAGAAACATAAGATATCCCATATATTTATATTAAACTCAATAAAATGGTAATCATAATCCAACGAATCTAATAGTTAGAACTAAAAACTGAACGCAATGCAACCTTTGAACCTTTTTTTTTTTGAATTTCTATAACGCGTATTGAAGTGTCGGGGAGTGTTAGAGTGTCGGGAAGTGTCAGAAACGACACGTTAGGGTGTTTGAAGTGTCGGAGGTTCATAGATCACCACTTCCACCTATCGCCACATCACTACCACCATATCACCACAACCACCACCACGCCACCACTACCACCACCGCTACCGCCACTATTGCTGCAGCCATTGCCGTCAATATCACAACCATGCCACCTCCGTCGTCGCCACCACCACCTCTACCAACTACCATCACCATCGTCACAGCCACTACCGTCACCACCACCATCATCGCCACTAACTACCACCACCGTCGCTGCCACCACCATTACCACAGTCACTGTCGTCAACACCACCATTACCGCCACTGCCACCGCCATTATTGTTGCAGCTACTGCCGTCACCATCACCACCATGCCACCGCCGCCACCATCACCAACCACCACCACCATCGTCGTAGCTACTGTCATCACCGCCACCACCACCGCCATTATTGCTGCAGCTACTGTCGTCACCATCACCACCATGCCACCGTCACCAACCACCACCACCATCGTCGTAGCTATTGTCATCACCGCCACTGCCACCAACTACCATCGTCGTTGTCTCAGCCACCGCCACCACCATCATACCACCACCTCCACCCATCACCACATCACCACCACCATATCACCACAACCACCACCGTGCCGCCACCACCTTCATGATAGCCACTGTCGTCATCACCACAACCATACCACTGCCACCGCCACCACCACCATCATCGCAGCCACTGCCTTCACGACCACCACCATCACCATCGCCACCAACTACCACCATCGTCATCGCAATTGCTATCTCCAGCACCACCATGTCATTACCACCATCGTCGTAGCCACCGCCGTAGCCACTACCACCACGCCACCAACAATTGCCACCATCGTTGCAGCCATTGCCGTTACCGTCGCCACCATTACTACCACCACCGCCACCAACTACCCCCACCGTCATCGCAACCACTACTGTCTCCACTACCACCACCACTACCGTCGTCGCCCCCGCCACCGCCACCACTATTACCACGCCGCCGCGACCACCACACCATATGGAAAAGCAAGTGTAATATGAAAAAAATTTACGCTTAATAGGAATTATATTTTATTATATTATTTGTTATGTTATCAAACGCAATTCTCATTCTCGGAAGAAAAATACAACATGTTATCAAACACATTTTTTTTCTCAGAAACTGTTCCAAGGCACAGAAATAGAAAAGAATTATTTCTTTTCAGAAATAATGCCAGGGAACGGAATAGTTGTCATGCACACCCTAAATCATGCGTCAATTCCAAATATTGAAGAACTGAGTACCACAATGTTATTTTTACAGAGTTTGGGATATGGATTGTTTTTGAATTTTTGGAAAATTAATATTGATAATTTTATTTATTCATGTTTGGTAGAAGATTTTGATATTTTTTTTTTCAAAATTCTGATTTGTGAATAAATTGTATAACAAAATGACATCCAAGAATACCATCAGAATCTCGGGTGTTGGGAAATTTAATATTCTCAATAATATTTAACAATCAACCAAACACATTAACAAAATAGCCATAATTTAACAAGATTCTTCAACTACGAGGCAATTCACACAATCTAATTAAAAGTCTTCTAGTCAACAAGTGTGCACGCATTGACGATCATATGAAGCAGCATCCAAGACAACTTGTTCATGCAGTTTTGGATACATTCCCATTATCTCCTTGACCTAAAATATGCCTTAAAATGGTGACACATAAATCCTAATAAATCATAAAATAACCAACATTGCTCTATCATGCTACTGCTCATCTTTAATTGTTAGAGTTCTTTTCCTTACATTTAATTATTATTTGGCATTTGTTCTTTGTTTTCTCTAATTGGTTTTCCATCAATTAAAATTTACTATTTTCAAACCAACTTTGATTTGTCCAACTTATGTAAAAAGAGTGACCTAGTTCTTGAAACACTAATACTTTTGGGAACGATACTCTTCTCATTTTCTTTATTACTTGTACGACCGATATACTTGCCATGAGCGTAACAAGCTTTTGGCGCCATTGCCAGAGATTTATTTATTTCAACATTCATAGTGGTTATCGATACTTTAGATTGGACTTTGAATTCTTGTCATTTAATTTTGTTTTTATTATTTTGATTCAGTTCATTTTGATGCTAGCACCATAGAGAAAACTGTAAAAAAAAATAGGAAGCTTGCACGGGAAAGAAGGCAACAAGAGGCAGCCAAATCTGAACCCGTGGAGAAAGAGACTATGGTTGAACAACCACAACCACCTGTGGATACTATGGAGCAGTTCCTCAATCCATCCTACTATCCCACTTCATCTGCGATTGTCCTCCCACCCATTCAAGCCAATAATTTTGAGATACATCCGGCTTTCTTGCAACTGTTCCAGAACAATCAGTTCTTCGTAGAGGACGACTATGATCTCAATATACATGTGTCATCATTTCTAGATCTGTGCCAGCTTCACAAGCACAATAGGGTCAGCATTGAGGCAATCCGTCCACAACTCTTTCCTTTCTCACTGAAAGCAAACGCAAAAGAATGGCTGAGGAACTAACCAGAAATAAGCATCACCTCTTGGGACGATCTAGTGGCTAAGTTTAGGAAGAAGTTCTTCACTCTTTCTAAATTCATGCAAAAGAAGAGGGAGATTGACCACTTTTCTGAGAATGATGGTGAATCATTTGGTGTTGCATGGAGGAGATTTAAGGGTTTGCTAACTACCTACCCATAATATTCTCTTCAAGCGAGAGATAAAGTGAGGCTCTTCTAACATGGCATATTCCCTGTAGATAGGAGATTTCTGGATGCGGCTGCTAATGGAACTCTGGTCACCAAGGCTCTGGTCGCATCTTTGTAGCTCATTAAGGATTTAGTTACTTAGGAGAATGAGGATGTACCCATTTTGAAGAGGGGTGTGCTTCAAGTGGATGGCTTTGAAATCTTGATGACTGGTCAAAAGAACATGTAGAAATAGATTGAATGTCTTACAAAGTTGGTTGCTAAGACTCAAATTTTTCGAAGAGGGGTGCTTCAAGTGGATGGCTTTGAACTCTTGATGACCGGTCAAAAGAACATGTAGAAATAGATTGAATGTCTTACAAAGTTGGTTGTTGAGACTCAAATTTTTGCTATCAATGCTGAAGAGCCGATGGTCTATGATATATATGTTGAGTGACACCTAACTTCAAGCTGCCCATTAGCCCAACCTTCTGAAGTCAACTACATGGGGAACCCAGCAAGGAACAACTACCAAGGCAATAACAACATGGTTAGGAAGAATAATGCGGCTTTCTCCTACAAACCTCAACAACCACATTAATCACAAATAACTGTGCAACCTAGCTCATCTTCAGCCTTGGAGAAGCTTGTAGAGATAATGGCTATGACTACTAACGCTTTTATCCCAGAGACAAGGTCAAACTTCATGACTCAAGAATCAAGCTTAATCCAGAATCTGAAGATACAAATTGGACAACTAGCAAAGCAGTTGAATGAGCGAATTCCCAGGGACAATGCTTAGTGACACTATGTTTAACCCGAAAGAGTTCTGCAAGGCCATCACAACTTGGAGTGGGAAAGTGATCCAACCTCAAAGCCAGCAAAGGTACATCAGGAAATTAGAAAAGAGGAAGAGCCGAAAGAAGAGAACATTAAGCAAGATGAAGTTCCTAAAGACGACGATGATGTGATATATATTGGGGTGGAGATCAACGGTGACAAGAATGGTTCAAAGAAACCTCCCAAGAGCATCAGTCAACCGAAAGAAGTTTCTCCATATGCTAAGGCTCTTTATCCTCTTCGGCAAAAGCAGGGAAAAAAGAAGCAACAATATTTAAAGTTCATGGAGATGTTCAAGAAGGTGTAAATTAACATCTCTTTCTCTGAAGCTTTGGAGAATATGTCTTTCTACACTAAGTTCATGAAATGTCTTCTATCAAACATGCACAAGCTGAGGGAGATGGAAACTGTGGCTCTGACAGAAGAGAGTAGTGCAGTGATCAGAAAATGGATGCCACCAAAGGTCAAGGATCTTGGTAGCTTCAGTATTTCTTGCACGATCGGGAATGTGGAAGTGGGTAGAGCTCTATGTGATTTGGGGGTAAGTGTCAACTTGATGCCCCTCTCTTTCGCAAAGTCCTTGGGGATCACTGAGATGAAGTTTACACTGATATCTTTCAAGAAGCAGAAGGGAGTGCTTGAAGGTGTTTTGGTAATGGTGAATGACTATATCTTCCCAGCCAACTCTGTAGTCCTTAAAATGAAGGAAGATGTCAACATGCGTCTCATCTTGGGAAAGACACTCTTAGCAACTGCAAGGAATTTGATTGATGTGGAACAAGGTGAGATGATTTTCAGAGTCAAAGGTGGCCAGTTCAAGGTAAATGTGTTTGAAGCCATGAAGCATCCTGAAGACAAAGGATACTACTTTCAGATTGATGTGATAGAAGAAGCAGTTGTAAAGAAAATTCTTGAGGAAGCAAACCTTCCCACTATTAAATATCAGTTTGCAAAAATCCTACATTGCTCAGAGCTATTGAATGATGATTTGATGACAGAAGTAGTTAAAGCCATCGATTTTACTGAAGATTCAGGTGCACTGGAAGAAGAGATAGTATAGTTAACTAGAAAATCTGAAGATAAACCATCAGGTAGTCCAAAGTTGGAGTTGAAGGGGCTTCCTACAAACTTAAAGTATATATTTTTGGGAGATGATGCTACATACCCAGTGATTATCAACAAAGAATTGTCTCTCTCGAAGAAGAAAAACTGGTAATAGTGTTGCAAAAGCATAAATATACAATTGGCTAGTCCATCTCTAATTTAAATGGAATTAGACCTTCTTTCTACACCCATAAGATCTTGATGAAGAATGATGTGAAATCAATTTGTCAACCCCAAAGGAGATTGAACCCAAACATTTAAGAAGTGGTCAGGAAGGAAGTTGTCAAACTTCTAGATGCTGGCATGATCTATCCCATCTCTAACAGTGCATGGATAAGTTCAGTGCAGATAGTGCCAAAGAAATGTGTAGTGACGGTGATTAGGAATGAGAAAAATGAATTGATTCTAACAAGGATCGTGACTGGTCGGAGGATGTGTGTGGACTATAGGAGATTGAACGATGCCACAAGTGTGGAACCAATGCACTCAACGAAAAGAACATGAAGGTTCAACGATTTTGATGATAACAAACAAGCATGGAAAGAAAGTCTCATCGTGCAACTCCAAACAAGATCAAGACTCAAGCTTCAAAGAGAAGTGTCTAAACTTGATATATAGGACTTAGGATTATTTGTAAGATGATTCACATGAACGAAGCTCATAGTATTTTTAAAGTACATGCATTAAATCATCAATCAACATTGAAATACATTTCTAAACATGAAAATATACTTTCAATATTCATAAACTGTTTAAACATGATTTTGAAACTGTCTTTAACAGTGTATGGACAGGTAAGGTAATCGATTCATTACCCAACCTATGGTAATGATTACCCACTGTACAGCTATAAAACGGCTAGTTTGCAAAGAAATGTGTAGTGACGGTGATTAGGATATCATAAAATCTCTTTGATTTAGAAAAATGAATTGATTCTTCAACTTGTATTATTTGTACTTTGAGAGTACTTAGCCATTGTTAAACACCTCATTTGATCTATTGAGTAGTTAGGATGTGTGTGGTCACTATAGGGAGATTGTAACGATGCCACAAAAGGTGTAGAGGTTTGTCATCATTTTCCATTTCCTTTCTAGATCAAATGAAATTGCCTTTTTAGATTGTCTTTGCATAAGCTTGTTTACTTTGCTATTCCTTTTCTTGCCAGACACACCTTTATTGAAGAAATAGTCTTTATTGATTCTTGGATTGGGTAATATGGTTGCTGGAAAGACTAGCCAGACACACCTATTATTGTTTCTTGGATGGGTAATATGGTTATAATCAGATCCCGGTAGCCCCAAAGGATCAAGATAAAACAACCTTCACTTGTCCATTTGGTGTCTTTGCTTACTGACGAATGTTATTTTGTCTGTGCAATGCACCGGCCACTTTTCAAATGTGCATGTTTTCCATCTTTTCTGATATGATAGAGAAGTTCATTAAGGTATTCATGGATGATTTTTCTGCGTTTGGTTCTTCTTTTGATACATGCTTGGCTAACATCTCTTGTGTTTTGCAACGTTGTCAAGAAACTAGTTTAGTTTTAAACCGGGGAGAAATATCATTTCATGGTAAAGGATGTCATAGTTATAGGAAATCAATTCTGCATAACTTAGACAAACAGCTTCTGCTATTATAAGAATTCATTTTAAATCGGTAAAATTGATTTCAAAGCGTGATTTTTTTTTTTTTAAGAAAAAACAAATGATTTAATATAATTGATAGGTTGACTATAAATTCTCTTAAAAGTTAGTAGTTTGTCATCATATTAGAAAGATAAAAGTTTATTCTCGTCCTAAACTTTACCCCAGCAAACAAAAAACTCTTTAAGCTCTGCTGGGATATCAAGAAAGATACAATTCACAAAATTGCAACACCAACATCACCCTTGTCCAGGCTCTGGTCTAAATTCAATTTTCCAATAGAGATTGCTATAAATTCATCAAAAGTTGGTCCATTCCATCAGCAAATTTCTACCTCATCCCTTGAAACCTCAAGGCCATTACTTTTATCTGCCTTGGCTTTTTGATCATCTAGATAATGCTGATAAATATAGGAAAGAAAACCCCATACTGCTAATAGTAATGCTATACATTTCACCCCATCGACCTTGTCATGAAAGAAAATTACAGCAAGGATGGGAACTATGGGCAATGACAAGGTACCTATTACATTTGAGAATAATGAAGATACCTCAAAAATTAACCCCAACATACCAATGGAGGTTATTTGCCATGCAACAGCAGTCCAAAGAAGAGTCATAATATATGACACCCTTCCCTTTTCATATTCCTTCATCTCATTATCCAAAGTTTTCCATTCTCCACTTGCAAACAATCCCACAACACAAACACAGGAAGCAATGAAGGAAGGGTACAATTGCATGTCCAAGACAGCAGAAAAGGTTTCCTTTTTTATAACTTTCTCAAAAGAAAGCTGCACAAGAGAGAGATATAAAGAAAATGCAGCAGATGCACCAAGGGTGCATAAGAATCCAATTATATGCTTATCTATGGGAAGACCCATTGAATCCTCAGAATCAGAATTGACTGCAAGCAGGGAAGCTGATATGGTGAGGAGGACCACAGAATTGAATATGAATGCTGTGAACTTCTGGGAATTCAGGAAGAAAGAGAATAATGCATTGAAGGCTAATTGAGTTGCACATAGTAGAGAATAGGTGGAAAGAGGGAGATATAGAAGTCCATAGGAATACATTAAGTTGTCACCTGCAAGAAGAATGCCAAAAGCTATGTAGAGGGGAACTAAGGTGTAAAGTTTTGGTTTGTATTTGGAGGAATCATTTTTGGGCATGTTATTAAATTTGGTATGTGATGGGAAGTAAAAAAGGAGTGGAAGTAGGACAGGAAATCCAGCTGATTGAACAAATGTTGCCATCCATTTGCTATTACCACCTTTGTCATAGTATAGCCTTCCCAAAAGAGTTGCTGCAGATTGTCCTGCAAGAAGAAATATTATGTAGAGGGACACAAGAAACCACCATTTGTATTCTTTGAATCTTGATTGTTGTTGAGGTTGCTGAGTGACAGTTGTGTTACTGAGTGAGTTGTGCACTTTTCTGTCATCTGAGGAATACATATACAAGAAACTCAGATTAGTTCTATGACTTCTATATGATATAATTTAGAACTAATTCAAAGTTGAGAGGGATTTGCTTAAGTGGTTCCACCAAACCCTTAAACTAAATGTTGAAATTGCAGGGGAGAAAAATCTGAATAATAGTTCTTTATATATAATGACATGATATAATGTATTTAAGATATTCTAAATTATTCTAAATATAATATCCTCTAAATGTTCTAACATTAAATAATAGAATTCAGCTAAATTGAATCCTTAAATTTTTTGTTTATGCCATTAATTCTTTGTTCCTCAAGTATTGAAGGGTCGACCCAGTTCAAATCTTTTTTTTTTTTTCATTCCAGAGAGACTGATTCGAACCCGCGACCTGACACACCACGGCAAGCTAGTTTACCGCTGAGCCAAGCCGGCCCTTCTTCCTCCAGGTATTGAAATTGGGATTAAAAGACATGCCATCTTCACTCATGAAATATCTTAACTTTTTCAAGTTCCAACAGCTAGATATCAGAAAGGGATAAGGCTATATTATTAGCCATTTACAAACAACAATTTTTGGATTTTCCCCAGTTCTGTGAACTCTTTCTATGGATAGGATTAGGAGATGGATAAGCTTATCATCTATGAACCTTGTGTGCAGAAACACTAGCAACAAAGTATAAAATTCTAGTAAGATGAAGACAGTGATTCTTATTATGAATGAGATAAAAAAAGGATCAGCATATTGAGGAATTAGAGAGAATTACCTTCCTTATGATGGTGTCTGTTTCTGTTTCAAGAAAAATAATAACCAAGGCGAGTTTGAGTGAGAAAAACTAACCTGAAGTTTGAAGCTGCAGTTCTTGAACTATCTCCATTAAAAAGAGTAAAAGCAAAAGCTATGATAATAGGGATAACATCAAGATTCAGAGTGGGGCTTGCAAATTGCAATGCATCATTGTGCAGCCTATTTTGAATGTAGATAAGAGACAACGCTCCTTAGATCGTAGAAGACTAGAAGCCAATATAAAACCGACAAAATAAAAGTTTGACTTAACCAAGTTGGACTTTTATATTAGCTTTACGTGCACCAAGTACATTTATTTTTTTAAGTGTTTATGTAAGCAACTTTTGTGAAGTCAATAATAAGCAACAAAACATTTTGTGTATTTTCTTACCAAAATGACATACGTGCAGTGCTGAACGTTCTTTCTTTTAATTTATTGCTGCCAGAGCCAGAAGACTCTTCGTAAGTTCTAAATAATAAAGCTGTTTGCATTGTGATACGCTAGTGGGTTACACAACCGGTGCGTTCAATGGTTAATTGAAGAAATATTATTTTTCGAAGCTATAAAGAAAATTACTTATTATTATTACGGCATCAAAGTAAACATATAATAAATAGTTTAAAAATAAAAAAACAACGCTTGGTTAGTTGGTTACATTACTAATTTATCCCTAAACAAATTTTGTACAAAAAATTGTAAGCTGTAATAGGATTAGTGGTTCTTTTCATAAGAAAAGAGTTATAAAAAAATAAAAGGTTTTCCTAAAAATAAAAATATTATACTATAATAAAAACAAATATCATTCTCCTAATTTTTAATCTCCTGTTGAGGCCATAATAAAATACTTCTTAATGTAAAAAATTTATTAGTACTATAAGGTAAGGTCACTTCAGAGTATTTTTAGTAGAAATTAAATTTATTCTCTTTTAAAATATCAACATAGAATTTTTATATTTTATAAAAAAATAAATATATTATATACATAAATTAAATCTTCGTAATTAAATAATAAATAAATACGTCTGTTTCTAAATCAAATAAACATATTTAAGCCTTTAGGTTTCACTTGTTTTGTTAAATAGGTATTCTAAAAATAATATATACATAATTAATATTTAATTTAGGTAAAAACTTAAAAATATAATTAAAGAAAAAAAAAAAAAAAACTCTCCCACTCCCACCTGTGTTTTTCTTACAATCCGAGCTAGGTGATCAAGTAGAGACCATTTCACAATGTCTTCTTGTCTTGTGTGATAGCTTTGGCCAATGCATACATAAGCAAGAATAGAAGACCGGCATCTTCTTTTCATGATAGAAAAATGATGAATTTGATATAAAATAAAAATAAAAATAAAGGTGACGCTTTCAAAAGCAAAGAACTCAATAACATACAGAAAGGGAATAAATACAACATTTTACACTAATGAAGCAAGGCCTGCTAAGCTATATATCATGCTAGAGAATACTGTAATCATCTTCACTACTCATCCTTATGTAACACATTATGGCTAATACAAACACGAAGAAGGAAGATAGTTCCATTCCAAGGGCTCCCCAACCAATAACACCAGAATGCTTTAATATGGCTGGAATAGCAATGCTTCCTACAGCTGAGGCTCCAGTCAAGAACTTTGATGCATTCGCCCAGCTTCTCCATTTTTATTCATTACATCACAAAAATCAAACAACATAAAATGATTCAATTACCCAGATTCCAAATTCATATATTAACATTTTTTGTTTTGTTTTGAGTACAGAATTCAGATCCTACTTTTTTTTCTTACCTGCTATCTGATTCAGAAAATAAACCACCCTCTGATCCCGCAAAGAACAACAAAGGCATTGGAAGAAGTACATATGTTATCGCTGCAAGAGAACAAAAACATTTAATTAAATAACATACGAGGTGTTGAGATGTATAGTCCCACATTGGTTGTATGTGCAACGAATGTGCAAGGCCCTGGGCACTCTCACCCTTCGAGCTAGCTTCTGGGGCGGTGTATCCCAAGGTTCTTTACACAAGGAAATTTTTCTTGTCACATAACAATCCCATAAATGAAAAGATGTAATTATATAGTTTACTGGAATCAAATTCAATGATGCTTTATCTCACCACTTAGCATTGGCCACCAATTATCATACAAGGCACATGCCTGCCACATAGAACACAAGTTTAAGACTTCTTGTCACATATTTATACATACTAACGATAAATAACCAACAAGGAGAAAACAATATTACTGACCAAGATTTGCAAGACGACTCCTCCAGAGACCAAAATTGCCAAAAATACAAGTTTCCCTGTGTTCAAGCAGTAACGAACATGTCCTGGCAACTCTCCCATCTCATGTTATAAAGACATGCAACTGAAACAAAATATAACAACATATTGTATGAGAGTATTAGATCAGAGGAAAATGCTAAATGAAGAAGCAATTGTAGCAAATGCATTAAATGCAAGATACAAAACAGTTGTAGTTGATTTCATTTAATAAACAGCAGTTTTATCTTATCTATTATTAAAAATGTGATAAATCTCTACTCACATATTGATCATATATATACACAATGTTGAGTATGGCTCAGACTTCGCATATTGATAACCCTAGTTGTCGGGGTCAGCATAAAGGCAACTGGGGTCCATGAATAGATGCTATTAGGGTTTTCTAATCCTATTTATTAAACCGAGTGACTTGTAACGAGTGGCGGTGAAAAAAATATAATATATAAATATTGAAATGATATATTAATTGGATGAACCAATATAAACATCGCTGTGTCTATTCTCTCTCTTTTTCTTTTTGTTTTCGATTTGTGTGTGGTCGATTTCCAACACACAATACCTATAGAAGCACCCATAAAAAAAAATAAACCTAGTGGCTTAAGAACAAGAACAAGCAAGTCAGAATCCATGTTAGACAACCACAACCAAGTAACGCTGTCAAATAGAGAACAAAAGTCACTGTTTTAGTGAGCCAATGCAAGTAAAAGCTATATGATTTTAACCCAATTTTTGGAAATAATAGTTAAGAGGGCGAGCCTAAAACAGTGGTAAATTGTTCTTTGGTGACTGAAAAATTCAGGGGTTCAAATTCAGAAATATATATGGTTGTCCTCTTCCCCTATCCTCACTAGTTTGGATATAATGGGGAGTAATTTTTTATTATTTTTTTTTTTGGAAATAATATTACATTGAAAACTTCTTATAAGCGAAACCCACACACACAAAATTGAGCATAAAATCATCATGGCACAAAATCGCATCTTTTTGTCAGCATCAGCATCATGGTGATTCATAAGCAGAATCTATACAAACCAGATGCATTTCCAATTTGCTTAACTGCATAATGGAACCCACTACATTATACATCGTTTACTTAAGGTAAAATAGAAAACAAATTGATAATCATCCGTTTTATGGAATTATAACAACAAAGCCCAAAGAACCCAGTCCAGTTGAAGAACTGAAGAAGAAATACAGAGAAAACCACCCAAGTAAAATGAGCAACAAAATGGAACATATATATGAATTTAATATCAGACATAAAAATGTAGGTGGGCATGTTCTATGTAGATATTGACAATGAGAGAATTTGAGAAATTGATACCTGAAATCAAAATCAAAATCTTAAGTTTTGGTTGCACTGCAGCTGCTAAGGTTTTGAAACTGTCGGGGTAACTTTTATTTAAACTAACTAGTTACAACCACACAATCAGCATGCATCTACCAGTCAGATTCGTATAGATAGTAGCCGACCGGTCCAACCCTTTTAAAGCTTCGTCTTTTGTCAAAAAAAATTGGAAAAAATGTATCAATTATATTTATTCATTCATTTTTAAGAGTATAATTTTCTTGGGCGGTAATAATTGGACACAATTTATTTAATGGAATGGATTATTCTAATGATTTTTTATTCGTCTATCAATGTCCAACACCGTTAAATTATAATCTTAATTGCCTTTATCATTTTCTCTTTTATGTTGAAATCCTGGTATAATAATGATCTTTGACACTGATAGGTAAAGTTAGTCAGAAAAAATGTTAAATAGAATAAGTTATCCCTTATTTAATATATTTTTTGTTGTAAAAATATTTAATATATTAATGTTTTTTACAAAGTTTTTACACGTTCTTAGGTATGAGACTAATCCTATAAGTTTTTCTTTTGCCGAATCAAATCCTGATATATCAAATGGCTCTGAAGGAAAAAAGCCCTTATGCTGAAAAGCATGTTTGATTTCGACATATCGCTGCGGGTCACCCTAGATCTAGGCCCAAACTATATAACGTCAGACTGGGGGAACAATGCCCGAGTGGAGGTAGGGGTATTAACGGGACGAGTCGAGCCGAGCTTTGGTCTTAAAATATTAAGTTTGTGTTTAAATGTGTTTGACCAAACATGTTACCTGTTATAAATATAACTATCAGCTATCAGCATGTGGCCTGTCTTATTTACAAAAAATAAAAATCTTATTTAGACTGTTAGCCTAATTAAAAAAACAAGACAATAAAAAATTATCGAAACAGAATATACAATTAACAACACTATTAAATATTCATAAATTCAATTTCTATCAAAATAACATAATATAGAACAAAATCATTCGAAAAAAAAAAATTTAACCAATAAAATGGGGTGAAATGGATTGAAGAGAAAGAGAGAGCTATTACAATTAGTATAAAAAATAAAAATATAAATAAAAAATAATATATCAGGTCAGCCTGAGAGGCTTTAAGGCCGAGCTTTTGAATTGGAGCCTGGGACCTTTTTATTAAACGAGCTTTTATACAAGTCCAAGCCTGGTGCCAACAACCAATTTTAAACATGTAAGCTCGGGTCTTTACGAACTGAGTCAAAGGCCTCTGGTTTATTTAGCACCCCTAAGTGCAGGATAACCCGCCCAAGATACCTGGTGGACTATTAGACTGAGCCCATTTGTTTGGCCTTCTACAAAAAATAACTTTTATCTCTTCCTTATTTTATAAGTATCTTTTATAAAAGTTAAAGCTATTTATATTTGATTTTTTAAAATATTTGATTTTTGAAAAAAAAAATTCACTTTTGACTTCTTCTCTTTTTTTTTTTAAATTTTAGCTTCTGAAAAAAAGTAGATTTTTGACTTTTGTTGTGACTTTTGCTTTTTGTGAAAGTAGACATACAATAAAAATTAAAAAAGAAAAGTGTTATTTTTTCAAGCAAAAAAAAAACAGCTTTTGGAGAAAAAAAAAAAAACTCATCCAATTGGGCCTAAGTTGGGATGATTTATTTCCATTGAGCTATTTAAATCTTGATATAATCAACTCTTCCATGTGTTCTAGTTCATTTTTGGAAGGAAAGATACTACTTCGTTATTTTTCTAATTTTTTTAATATATCGACTCTAATTATCTCTTCACAAACTTCAATTTTTTGAACCGACTTCGTTATTTTAGAATCTTTATAATGCTAAATAACTAACTACCCGGCCCATTGAGTTTTTATTTATAATATGCAACCTATTCTGTAGATAAGATCAATAACTCTAAAACAATTATAATTTTTCTTAATCACATTGTTTGATTCACAGCTGTTGTAGCTGAAGCAAGTGTGGTAAGATCAAACAAGACAACTCTTTTAGCAGAAATTAGTTTGTAAAGAACAACTCCCAAAACAGGGACGTCTATTTTTTCTATCCAATATGATTTAATTTGCTTCGAGCTGTGGTATTCATATCAGCAGCGCTTCTATTAATATTTTTTTTTTTTCATTTATAGAATTCGAATTTGAAATCTGTACTTGAGAGAATCAAATTCCTTATTACTTAAAACCTATAATTGTTGAAGAAATACTGCCATATGCATATTTGGGTGGCATTTAACCAAGGATAAAGTGTATATCATTTTAAATGATGTAAAGTTGTGTCATTTTAAGAGAGAGAAAGAGATATGTAAAGGAGGAGAGAGTTGATAAAAAAAAATAAAGATATAGGTTTCACCTCTTTGTGAGAGTGAAATGATATAAATTATGTCATTTAAAAGGATAAACATTTTTTTCTTTAATTAGCCCGCCATATTTGGCGGAAAATGATGAACTCCCAAATTGACTATTGGATAATCCAAAATCTACAACCTTTTTATGAAAGTTTCTATCTAATAAAATATTTTCTCACTTTATGTCACGGTTGGTATCAGGAAACTATTTTTTACTGGGGACGTTGAGTTCCACTCTAATGAGTTGCCGAATCAAATCCCTAAGACCCTAACGCATGATTATATAGGTTTATATTTCATTTCAATTATTTTTTCTTTTGATAATTTTGAGAAAAAATTGATTTTATTAATTTAAATTTAAATTTAATATATTTTAATAAATTAATGTATCAATATATTTTTAATGAAAAATTATTTAATTCATAACATTTAAAATTAAAATAATTTAATATTTTAAAACAAATAAATCAAATAATAAAGAAGAATTCAATTTAGGAAAATTTATATTTTCAAAAAATTTATTAGAATTTACATTCTTTAATTTGTTAAGATATATTACAATTACCGAATAAAAAAAATTCAAATGATTATACAGTAATATAATAAAATTTATACTGAATGTATAACAAATATAATAATAAAAAATATTATAATTAATATATTATTATGATTTAATCTTAATTGTTAGAAATTTTCATGAGGAGATAAGTTGAACGGGTGCCAACCCTAAACCACAACATGATCCAACCATATCATTGGCATGGCATCCAATGTTATTTACGAGATGAAATGTAGGTTAGATTTTGCAGAATACAAAAAAAAAAAAAAAAAAAAAAAAATGATGCTTTTCTCATGTTACGTAAATTAGTGTTATCTTATGTATGGATATAATTAGGTGAATCCCACGGTTAAAAATAAAGAAAAAAATAATACTAACTCGGATTATGATGTGTCTGTGACATGAAATAAGATTTTTTTGTGTAACTTGAGAAAAACATTTCTCAAAAAGAAAAGGACTACTTCCCATGCAGATTTTTCTTGATAGCAAATTAAGTCTGCATGTTGTACGAACTAATTAAGCACTTTTATTCTGAAAGTACACTACGTTCTTTTTTATATACATAAAGTACACAACGTTAAAATCAAAGCACAGCACAATAGTTTAGATGTACGAGAGTGAATGTGACATTCATTTAATCCTATGGTCCCATTTGTCCTGTTCTGTCGGCAAGAGCTGTGTCTTGCTTTTTTTTTTTTTCTTGGATAATCTTAATTAAGATATTTAAGAACTAAATAAGCATTTTATACTACCAAAATTTTTTACTACTAATTTATTACATATCTAATCATCATTGAATTAAATAGAGAGAATGTTAAAAAAAAATTGAAAAAAGAGAAAATGTTGATCCAATGGTGATTAGATAGATAGTGAATTGGTAATAGAAAATTTTAATAGTAAGAATATCCCTCCTCGATATTTAAAGGGACAGAATCATTTTATATTATATGGTTGGAAATTATATTCTTGATTTTGGCCATTAATCATATCTAATTCTGATTTATTAGATATATATATATATATATATATATATATATATATATATATATGTCCTTAGATACAAATAAATTAATAATCAAAATTTAATGTACTTATTCTTACACCGTATAAAAATAACATGCTTCTTTTTACAGAAATGATTAAGAAATATTTCCTGTATGCTGCCAATAAGTGCTTATTAGGTCAGCATATTTAATATTAATTCTTTCAAATTTTTCATTTACCATCAATAATACCACATACTAAAATTATTAAATTTAAATGAAAAAAACAAGCATTCGTTATAATAGTTATGTAATTAATAACTAATCACGTTTTGCTTTCTCATTTCTGGGACACCTAGACCTAATTAGTAATCACAGAGTTGGTTTCTAATGGGTACGTACGTAGCATGTTTCAGAGCTTTCAAAGTGCAGGTTCGAGAGATAGAAACCGGAAATGTAACTTTGTGTTTTTAAAGTCTAACCTCCTTCTACTTTAAAAAAACATAAAGTTTTCTATCTCTCATTTTGAAGGTCTGAAACATATGCATGGTGTCCACTGGATTAATCCAACTTTGTGTTTATTAACTAGCTAGGTCTAGGTGTCCCAGAAAGGAGAAATTAAGCAAAACATGATTAGTTACTATATAATTAAAGAAGTATTATAAGAGAAGTACATACAACACAATCGGGAATGAATATGGAAGGCATGGTTGAGGGAATGTTGAAGTAAGCCAAAATAGAGTAAAAAGTATATGAAGACTCAAAGAAAACACTTATACCCAGTTATGGTAAGCAGACACTCCTTAAATTTGAGTGAACCATTTGGCATTCAAATCCATGTAATCATTATCCGAGAAGATGAGCCGAAAAAATTCCCTCTTATTGGTTGCGTTCTTTGCCTTGGTGATCACTTTTGTGATATATAGGGTTGTCACAAAAGGGTTATACCCTCTTTTTATTGTCATGATCATAGGGATGGATATAATTATATAATTAAATAATTAAGCTTTGACATAATTAAATAATTCTCTTTTCTATCATCAAACGCTTAACACACCATTTCTGTTTGTCAATTCTCACAATAGAATTGAGTTCTCCCTTTTGCTTTTCCACCATTAGGGCTTCTTTCTCTGGGCTTTGGCCCAACCCATTCAATAACCCTTCACCGTTTCTTTCTTCTTCGTCTTATTTCACAACAATTATTTAATTAATTTAATAAAGGTATCACTTTAAGTGAAACGGTTGTGTTTTAGTAGTTTTTTTTACATAGTCTCTCTTTATAATAATTTCTCTCTCTTTCTTCTTATAATTTTGTGGAGGAGAAAATATAAAAACCCAGTTGTCCAATATATATATATATATATATATATATATATATATATATATATATATATATAATCCAATCAAATATTATGATTAAAAGTATTATAATTTATTATATATATAATAAATTATTATGATTTAATATATATATATTTATATATATATATATATATATATAGGATTTTGTTTTTGTTTTTGTAATATTATTATTTTCCTACACATTCATGATATATGTGCGATTCATTAATTAATAAAATGAGAAAAAAATCAAAGATGGGACCCAACTTGAATTGTGTGTGTAGAAAAAATAGTTTATATATATATATATATATATATATATATATATATATATATATATATGTGTATATATATATATATACATATATATATATATATATAAACAAATAAAGTACACCACGTTAAAATCAAAGCGCAGCAAAATTAGTTTAGATGTACGGGAGTGAATGTGACATTCATTTAATCGAGCCAATTTATACCGGTCTGGGACCACAAAGTATTGGGTGGGAGTGAGATGAGTGAAAGAGAAAAAAAGTTGAGAAAAGAGGAGATAAAAAAAATGAAAAATAAATAATACATGTGTCAATTTTTGAATGAAAAAACCATGATACTCCTCGAGCATATTAAAAAAATCTCATTTAATCCTATGGTCCCATTTGTCCTGTTCTGTCCGCAAGAGCTGTGTCTTGCTTTTTTTTTCTTGGATAATCTTATTTAAGATATTTATATGTTAGAATTAGGAGCGTAAATAAATCGGCCGGCCTATCAAAGATTTACAGTTTTGATTTATATCAGGTCATATACGACCTATACATCATAATTCTTAAAAAATTAATACACAATTCATATGGTTAACACAGATTTATTTTCTATTTATCAAATAAATTTTTTTTATTTATTCCAGATTACCAAAAAAAAAAAGTTATTTATTCCACAAAATAAAAACTTGTGCTGACGGCCTATTTTTATTAAAACTTATTTCTTCCATCTGTTTGTTACTTGAGCTTGTGATTATTTATTCCATTGCCCCACTGTTTTTTATATTGTTTATGGGAAAAATTACTCTAGTTTTATTTCAAATAATTTCATAAAAAAATATGAATTTTTTTTTTTTTTGTTAATGATGGCCCCAGTGTCTATAAGATTAGATCAACCCATTGTTTATTGTTATTAATAATAAGACTAGACAACTTGGGGGAAGCTTTATCTATTACGTATGTGTTGGGACATGGGAGAGATGTTATCAGCACGAGAAGCCTCATTTTGTGCACAAGAAGCTGCAAGGGATATGCATGCATCTGACTATTGAATATAAAAATGTCATGATCTATCAGTTTAGAACTCTTGAGCTACGATCATGGTTAATTTTTTATTTTTAAAAGAAGTCGTACTTTGTCTAATAAATGCTCACTTATATTTGTCTAATAAATGCTCACTTATATATGTGAATTAGTTGAAGTCATTGATATATGGGTTTTATTGTTGAGATATATAGTCTTACTTGAATTGGTTAGATAAATAATTAATTTAGACACTCTCACTCTTTAAGCTATCTTCATGGATGATGTATTCCAAGGTTCTTTACATGGTATCAGAGCCTCTCACCGTCCCCCACTTTAATAGTGGAATTAATACAAAAAGTACAAAAGGTAAACCAAAAATTGGGTCTGTGCAGTATCCACGCTTCTAGTCCAATGGGCTCTCGTGTGAGGGGGCGTGTTGAGATATATAGTCTCACATTGGTTGGATGAACAACTAATATGGAGTTTATAAGGCCTTGGGCACTCCCACCCTTTGAGCTAGCTTTTGGGGTGGTGTATCTCAAGGTTCTTTACATTTATAAGAGTTATTTTGTAGGAAAAATGATTGTGTTATGTTATAGAGATTCGTTTTGCGTGCCAGAGTTTTTTTTTTTTTTTTGCTGCGGGCCCCACAAAATGTTGTGAGTGTATGAAATTTTTTGTGATCATGTTAAACGATAGATGATAAACCCTTGGTATATACACTACCTAGCACGGACACGCGAAATTTTACAAAATTTACGTGTCCGACACGGACACGTTCCAACACGCTAGGACACGCATCCGACACGCGGTCAATATTTGGGGATACGCGGTCAACTCTCCGACACGTTCCGACACGTTTTTCGGACACGTAGTCAACCTTTTCTGACACTTTTTTTAGTCTTAATTTTATTTTATTAACTAAATAAAAAATAATTTATAAATTAATTTTTTTCTGTTATGAAATATGATATGAAAAATTAATAAAGTACAAAAAATTACTTTTATTTTTATTTATGTTATGAAATTTAAATATTTGATTAGTTATATGACTTATCATGGACTCTTATATGTAATAAATATAAATTATATTATATATATTAAAAAATTTATTTAATATCAAAACGTGTCCCAACGTGTCTAAATATGATATTTTTTAGAATTAACGTGTCGGCGTGTCGTGTCGTGTCCCGTGTCCGTATCCGTGCATCATAGTATATACATGACTAAAAATCTGAAAGACAAATCTTCCACCTAACCGCTCGGAACTTTGAGAACCCTTTTTTCGAAGGAAGTTTAACACTTAACGCGGATAGAAACTTTTAGGCAAAATAATTTGAGTAGAATTTATACTTATTAGGAAAAGATTATATTCACAAATTTTTTTCTTACAAACTATTACATCAAGAATAACCGGTCATACTTCAATCAAGAGTATATCACCAATCATATTTAGTGTAATTTATATAAAAAAATTTGTAAACAGATCATTCCCGATTTATTATGTTACAATCCTTGAGCCATGGTTCATTGTTAAATTTGTTACTTTTAAAAGAAATCATACTTATTCTTTTAATCACACGGAGAATAATGCTCGCTTAAAATTTTACTAATAAATATTATTATATTAGTAAGATGTCAATTCCTTAAAGTTATTGAGATTATGAGATATACTTTTATAAGAGATATGTTTTCATCTATATATTACTTGTGAATGGATTTTTTAGTGTTAGATTTTACTTATTTTACTTGTGAGGTCTATTATAATTTACAAATATTCATGAAGAGAGATATTCAAAAAATTTAATGGAAAACTACATATTTAATGCATATAAAAAAGAAGAAGAGATCTTTCACCAAAAAAGAGAGAGAGATAAACACAATTTTTTATGACAATGTCATATGAAATTTTTATCCATTCCCAGGAATATATCATACATATGGGTGAGTTATTATCATTTTCTAATTATTATATTAGTTAATATAACATGTATTAAGTGATGGTTAGATTGAATGAATATAGCCCCTCAAAATTAGGAGAGTAGCCAAACGGGGTCGAGTACATTGCTCAATCTGTTATGTTGCTTTTTTTTTGGTACAGAGTTATGTTGCTTTATTATCAATTGAAATAGTAAATAAACACTGAAATATGTCTTCTTCTTCTTTTTTGACACTTTTGCCGTTCATTAATTAAAAAATAATTATTTTGTCACTTAACCAAAATATCCCATCAATATGCCCCCCATGTTTGATTTCTTACAACATGGGGCGTAATAGATTAAAAGTTAAAAAATGTATTGACCGTAGACCCCATTATTTAATCGATTAAACCATTGTTGTTTAATTGATTAAACAACGTCATAAACGTTTTTTTATATGTCTAGATCTCATTTCACTTATAACCATTTTTTAACCAAAATCTCTCTCATTTCTCATGTCTAATCCAATCCATCAAGAGGCTATTTTATCCCACTATCTCTAAAGCCTTAATCTTGTGAAATCATTGTCATTACACTTACGTATTCCATTTTTTTTGGTAAAATCCAAACCCAAACCCAAAAAATCTGATCCCTAGTCTCAATTTTGTGTGAAAGATGAGCTCAAGTTCAAACACGTATGTTACACTTATCTACCACAATGGGAGGCATTTTGAAGGTCTCAATGCTATTCAATTTGAAGGAAAAATGAAAATGATGAAAATCAAACGAGGCACTACATACAACGAGCTCAATGAGAGAATTCACCAAAAATTGGGGCTACAAGGCAGCTAATGCATTCATCGGATGATAGCTAGGGTAGAGACTACAGTTGGTAAGGATGTTATATACTACGATAATAACAATATATGTGATGATGAAGACGTGGAATGTGTTATGGACGCAATTGCTGACAGTATATTTCAAAATTTTATTGAGAAATATTTTGGTCAAGAGGATAGAGTTGTTGGTTTATCTGAATGTGCACAAGGGTTAAGTCGGATAACATTGAAGGAGGGCGAGGAGGAGGATGATATGGACAATGATGAGGAGGGAGAACTTGATAGTGTTATTCTACTAGGTGACACCTCAGATACTAACGTAGATGGTGATTTAGACACTGACACGAATCCAGTAAACCTGAGTTCCCCTGCTATGCCACCTATAGACACCATATTTTGCCCAGGAGATATAACAATAAACTAAAATAAAAAATGAATGAAGAGAAAGAAACGTGTGCAGAGGTAATGGGGAAGGCATTGAGCCTTGCTCCTATCCCTATCAATCATGCTTTCCTAACTTCTGCAAGGAAAGATCTTCAATCTGAACAAGCCACCGCCATTGCAAAATATTTAGCCCAGTTGAAGAAAGTCAGAAAAAACAAAAATGGAAGAGTGAAGCGCATAAGATATCTTTAGAAAAGGAAATATGAGGAGATCTTTGCTTGTTGGAATCTGATCGGTTCAGACATTTCTATTGTCCAGGGGAAACATGAAGGAACATGAGCTTCTTATTTTTTCTTTAAAAGCACAAGGAGCCAGACACCAAGGGCGAGGGGATCTTCTTCCTCCATCGATTCCACAATCTTCACCAGGGGAAATATCAAAAATCCAAGGTGAATAAACTCTAAGCTTTCTTTGGAACCAAAATACCCACAAACCCAAAATCGTCAACTTAAATCCCCCATAGCCAGAGCACCATCAAACCACCATGTACAGTCCATATCACCCCTGCCGCTAGTTGTTGCAAGTCTCATTATAAATGGTCATCGCGGGAGGCCTTTGATATTGTTCGTCGTCGCCCAGACTTCGCTCACCACCATGCGTCTCCAACTGGAACCTCTCCATTTGCGGTGATCTCGAGTTTAAGCTTCCCTAATACACTGGTCAAGTTTTGTTTTTCTCCTTTTCATACTCTGATGAATTTTATTCTTCTGTTCCTATTTGTGCTTGCTATCGTTTACTAAAGGATGAGAATAATAACTTTTTTTATTATTTGAATGGTGCATGTATTTTCGGTTGGCTGTTGTGTTTTCATTTTAAACATTTTTTAACAATTATCCTTAAATATTCATTCATTATCTCGTAATATTATATGGGTGAATATGTTTGGGGTGCCGTGATTTTGCTTAGTTGAGGATTTTCTTTTTTATTATTTTCAAAATAAATATTGGATGGCATCTTAAAAGTATGTTTGAAACCAATGATATCATTTGTGTATGAGGTTATTCCTTTAGAACCTTGGGCTCATTTTCCATGATTTTCCAGATTATTTTTTATAGGGATATCCATTGTTAAAGATCAACAGACAAATCAATCAGACATGGTGTTTACTAAAAACAAAATTCCAAGATAAGAAAGATACCAAAAAATAAAAATAAAAAGATTGAGAAAGTAGCGATTCAGAAAATGAAAATAATATAAAATATAGGTTGATGTTGAAAGAATAATGTTGTCAGACACCACTTTACTTTTCCTTCCGTAACCGAAGCAACTTTTATTGCTATGCTTAATGCTTAGTCTAATCCATGCTCTTCTTCAATCTGATAAGGCTTGGAAGTTGTTTTATTATTATAATAGCTTTTCTTTTCCTCAATGTCTAGAATTTTAAGTCATCGTTAGCGGAACCTATTTGTTAACCAATATCAATAGGGTATGAATAAATTATAATAATGATAAAATAAATATAAAATTTAATTTTATAAAGGGGTTAGTTGAGGTGTAGCATCTTGTTAATCCAATTATTTTTAGAATCATTTCGATTGTGACAATCTGATGATTTTAAATCAAGAACTCTTTTTACCATTAACTGAAATAGGAGTTAGCCGAGTCATGACGACTTGTTAGCTTCACATAATTTCATTTTGAATCATTTTAGCTGTGACGGCCCGGTGATTCAAAACTCATTTAAATTTTTCATAAAATTTACAATAATAAAAAATAATAACTTGAAATATATTTTTAAAAGGATTAGCTGAGTTAAGACAGCTTGTTAATCCTACAATTATCGTTTCAGATTATTTTAGCTGCAGCTTGGTAATTCGAAACCTTCAAGCCCAAAACCTTCCAATGAATTTTCTTTAAAATTACTTTCAAAATTATAATCAATCAACACACAAATATTTTCTACAGAACGACGTAGCTTTGAGTTCCCTATTGTACCAAGGGATACGTCGGAGCGGGACCCACCCGTCAAGCATAAAAATAAAACCAAAAATTAGTTTTCTTTTCTTTAATCAATATTGTTTAATTCTTTAGGGTGAAATAAAATATTAAAATCTTATCAATAATTTGCACAATTAATACAAGGTAACCATTTTTATAAACGGACGGTGTAGGGTGCTAACACCTTCCTTACTCATAATCGACTCCGAATCCATTTCTGTTTTCAAAGACCAGATTTCTCAAACAAAAGGGTTTTTCCAATGTTTTCCCAAATAAACCTTGGTGGTGACTTCATTATTTTAATCATTTAATATCTTTCGCCGTCACGTCGTGATCCAGTTGCGACACCACCACTTCATGTTGACCTAGTTAGCAGTGGCAAGCTAGTAAATTTAAATTTTTATTTAACATTTCATATTTGTGTTATTATTACTTCTAACAAAAATATCATGCTTTAGATGTAGGGCATGATATTGAGCCATTTTGGAATGAAAACCTACATCATTCCTTTATTAATTGGGCACACCCTAATGACGAGACGGAGATGTTGTTTGGTGACGATGACTTACACAGTGGTTGACAATTAGGGATCCATTATATTTGTATTAGGAGTTTCCTTCCAAATCTAAAATGCAACATGTTGTGAAATTACATTGTATGAAGGGTCATCGTACAACCGTAGTTGCAAAAAGTGATGAGCATAGATTTGTGATGAAGTGTCAAAACCATGTTGACGGTTGTCCCTGATATGTGAGGGAAATTATGCCGAATAATGGAAATACTTGGGTGATCAGTAAGTGGGGTAAAGATCACACCTGCCTGAGCCAAGGTCTTACTCGGGATCATAGACAACTACATTCAGAGGTTATATAAACCATTTTAAATATGTTTTGTATGACGTGCAAATACATATGGTTTATTTATGTTATTTATTTAGTGAAAAATCTTTATTGACAATATTGAGAATTTGTTTTGTTTTTTATAGGTATGTTAAGGGAAGTTAAGCTTTAAAACCAGTTATGATACAAGAGAGGGTACAACTTCTGTATGGATACAATATAACTTACAGGAAGGCTCGGAAGATAAAAATGAAGGGCATTATGAAAGTTATTTTGTGACTGGGACAAATCATATGCATTCTTGCCCAATTGGCTAACTTACATGACGCAATGTAATGTGAGTTCTGTCTTCAAGCTTGATACAAATGAATGTTTTGATAAACGTCGTGTTTATACTGACAAAGCTGTCTTTCATAGTTTTTTTTTTTTTTACAATTCACCAGTGCATTGAGGCCTTCAAATACGATAAGCACACAATTCAAATTGTTGGCACTCATCTATATGGAAAATATACATGAAGTCTTTTGATTGTGACGTCACAAGATGGAGATGGATATGTGCTGCCAATTGCCTTTGTTATTGTTCCTCCAAGTGATAAGCTTGAAGATTGGTGGTTGTTGCTTAGCCTTCTACATGATCACGTAACATAGAGCCGAGGTATTTGTCTAATGAGTTTTTGATTTCATGAGGCGATGACCCAACCGTTATCTCGAATGCAAATTTAGTATGCGCACATGGAAGAACAAAATCTTCAAGGATACAAAATGAGATGGATTAGGTAGAGTCTCAACCCTCAAGCAGTCAGAGTAGATGTAGGCATTGCAAGCAACTAAACCCAAGAAAAATCTAGTCACATTTCATCAATAAAATTTTATCTATGTAGAGCTTCATATCTCATTGCAAAAAAAAAGTATATTATCATTTACTGATGTTTTTGTATTTCAAAAAAAATTATATTTACAAAGCCAATATATACAAAAGATGTTATTTGTACAATAATCATGAAACAAATTTTAGGATTTTCAAAAAACTGAAAATCGATTCAATCCAAACCGAAAAAATTGGATTGGATCATCGAATTTGAAAAAAAATCTAAACCGAATAGATGAGTATATGATCAAATCGAAGGTATTGGATCAGATGATTTCTGCTTCCAAAACTGATCCAATCCAGACCGCGAACACCCCTAACTCCATCCACATTGGAGTGATCATCAGTATATCTTTTCGGCAAACACGGGATTTCAGCTCACCATGTATATAGCTGAGATTGTGGTAGAAGGCCCTCACCTTAACACCTGAACATGGACACAACATCTCAGCCAACATTTTCAGATGTGACACCTCAAACAATGCCACTATGTCAAATCCCTTCGACATAAAGAATGCGAAATCTAATGACTTTGGTTGACAAATGGATCTACTAGCAAGATCAGCCATAAATCATGCATGCTGCGAGGGATCATCATCAAGCAAATACCTAAATGGGAGTTCCATGGACTCAGTCTCAGGCTCCTATGGCCCTGAAAAAGAAGAACAGTCTTGGCGTTGCTTGATCTGTCTTTTGCCATCCGTGTTCTTTGAAGATCGTTGGCCATGATAATAATGGAAACCTACAATAACACATGATAATTTATCAACAAACAATAAACAAACATGATAAAAAAAATATAAAAAAATCAGAAATCAAATTTGACCAAAAAAAAAGCTATGAAACCTAAACCCTAAAATACATACATAACCCTAAACCTAAACTAAACAAACATCAACCCGAAGAATCAAAGCAAAACATACAAGCTAATTGAACCAAACAACAGTGAATGAAACTAGAGTTCATTAATCACAAAAAAGAAGAAGAAAAATTCAAGTAAATCAATGAATATATACCAATAAGTGAGAGGAACGAGCGACTGATGTTGCTTTGTGAACTCATTGCACAATTGAAGGAAGATTTTGGATAAAATCACAAATTTGGGGCTTAGGGTTTGTTATAATCAATTAGGGTATCGATTGTAATTCCCTTTGCCAAATAATGGGTTTTAAAAAACGTTTATGGCATTATTTAATCGATTAAACAATAGTAGTTTAATCAATTAAATAATGGGGTCAACGGTCAAAGTATTTTTTGACTATTTAATTGATTAAATAACGATAAATTGATAGAATGTTTTGGGTAATAGATAAAATGATTATTTTTAAATTATGAAGGGTAAAAGGATAAAAAAGCTCACTAAAATGACGATCATGATATACCAAACATACTAAATGAAAATCGTTATTAAAAAGAAAGTAAATTAATAAGATATCCTGAATTGGTTCATTAAAGTTTCAGCATTAATAACTTTGGCCTACCTAGGGGCATCATTGCAAGCCAGATTCCAATAACTTTAGAATTTGGATGAACTTGAAGCCGTGACAAATGAGGGTACCAATTATCAAAGCATTATGCCATTATGACTATTCCAACGGGAAGAAGTATCACATTCTCTTTTTAATACTTTTTCATTATAAAGTTTTAATTTATATTGACCTCATTTAAAAAAATGAGTTTAACTTTCGATTTTCTCTCGTGGTAAGAAAAAATTTTCTCATGTTTTAGACACATTTTATGTGGGGCTCACATCTGTTAAAAAAAAATTAAAAAAAAACATTGCACGAAAATCGAATAGTCATTAGTAAAAAAAATAACTCTCGTACGACACATGAAAAAATATTTTCCCATAACTTATTTAGTAAAATTTTATTTAATAATAAAAAACATGTATTGCTAGCTTTTTTACCATTGATGACCCTGTCGGTAGATAAATCCCACGAAAGGGTCAAACAGCCAAAATGAAATGATGCAGTCCAACTGTTAAAGGTCGTGTTCTGTTCCCGTCCCATGCCATGACCATGAAGTCACTTTCCATCTCTTGTTCCACTTCTTCCACTCAAACACATGCTATATACTATATACTATATTACTCTCTTTCTCTCTCTATCTCTCTCTTTTAACACTCTATCTCTCTTTTGAGTGATTTAGATTTTAGATCAGTAAGTGGAAGAGAAGAAGGAGAAAGGACCCTCTTTTGGAGGTTAGTCACTTGAACTTTTTCTCTTCATGGAGTAAAAATTCATTTTTGTTAATGCTTTTCTGGGTTGTTTCTCAAAGGGTATTTCCATGCTGCTATGGTCTTCTTTAATTGATTTTGCTTACATTTTGCATTGTAAAGTTTCAATCTTTATTAAACTTACTTTTGGGGTTTCTCTTTGTTGGGTGCTATTGTGGATCTTTTGTTGATCCAGCAAAAACAAGAGAGATTGGGGGTTGAGGGTGTTGTTGTGCTATGCAGTGCAAAATATATTGTTTTAAAGTGACCATGTGACTTCTATTAAGATCACACAATAACAAAGTGACCCCAAAAATTCGATTTTTCAGGTTTTTCTTTCTTTTAGAGTAAAATCTCATTAGCAATCACATGTTAGATCCCCTGACATATGTTGTATGTTTGTGAAAAGAAAATAAAACAAAGTGGTGATGTAAGTATGATTAAAGGGGAGTTAAGCTTGGATTATGGATATTCAGTCTTTAGGGGTAGTATGAGATCTGTATTAGGTTGAAAATCACCCTCTCGGTCAAATATGCTACCAATCAACTTATACCTCTTATTGTAGTATGTGTGACTGGCACACATGCAAAAAGGAAGTTTGAGTGGGATGCAAATGGCTAAAATCTATAAATTCCAAATCTGGTTTTTTCAAGTCAAACTGTATCAAATATGACATAAATATGTTGTTCAAGAGCAAATAATTGGGGACACAAAATATTAATTGAGATACACAGAAGCTGTGTTTTTCTTTGTTAGCTTCATTCTCAATCAAACATGATGTCTACATGATCAGTAACTTTATTTTGTTAAAATTTAAATACTTTGTGCTTATATAATTATTAGTTCAAATTTGGTAGTTTGCTTGATTTGTGATGGTCTACTATAACTTTTCAATCACTAATTTCAGTGCTTATTGTCATAGGTTTGAGAGAATACTGCCAGCCAAGTATAATGGCTTCTAAAAATAATGCATCAGGCCACAGAGGACGAAGGCCGTTGTCAATATTTGCTGTGCTTGGTCTATGCGGTTGCTTTTATCTTTTGGGAGCATGGCAAAGAAGTGGGACTGGGAAGGGAGATAACCTTGCATTGAAAGTAAATAAGCTGATGACAGACTGCAATATTTTACCTAATTTGAGTTTTGAATCCCATCATAATGATGTAGAAATTTTTGAACCTTCTGAACCAAAAGCTAAAGTGTTCAAGCCATGTGATGTCCAACATGCTGATTATACACCTTGCCAAGAGCAAGACCGAGCCATGACATTCCCAAGAGAAAATATGATCTACAGGGAAAGGCATTGTCCACCTAAAGAGGAAAAATTACACTGCCTCATTCCGGCTCCCAAAGGGTACATGACTCCTTTCCCTTGGCCTAAAAGCCGTGATTATGTCTACTATGCTAATGTTCCTCACAAGAGCCTGACAGTGGAGAAGGCTGTTCAAAATTGGGTGCAATTCCAGGGAAATGTATTTAAGTTTCCAGGTGGAGGGACCATGTTCCCTCAAGGGGCAGATGCATATATTGATGAACTTGCATCAGTTATCCCAATTGCAGATGGTTCTGTCAGAACAGCGCTGGACACTGGTTGTGGAGTACGTTTTAATGTTTAAATAATCTTTCTGATAGTATGCACTTTTTCTTTAGTTAAGAATATGTAATAAATGGAAAAAGCTCCTATATTGTGAGCTTGTCTCTAAAGTGAGCAAGTAGGGGTATCTCCACGCATAAATTTTTGTGGGTAAATATCACAGTGCACTTTAAATTAAATCGAGTGTGGATACACTCTCTCTTGCTCATTTTAAAGACATATTCACTTTAGGGGAGCCTGGTCTATAATAAATGCCTAATCTTGTTATCTAGCTCAATCTCTTTCCTTTTCCTTTGATCTTATTCCACTTTTGTTTCCTCTTTTTCTGCATCAATTTTGACCTGTTATAATAATGTCTGCTTATTTACGTTAAAAAAATGTTGAAGAGCATGTGCATGGCTGTGTTTCTTTATTATAGAATTGAAGAACCTCATACAGTACACAAAAACCTGACACTTAAGGATTTCAGATTGGGTTCAGAATACTTAGCTATAGGGTCACCCTTACTTTTCCTGTTATATGTGGATATTTTCAATTCAAGTTGTAATCCTTTACTTTTGATGGCTACTGCTTGGGAATACCATGTTGACAACCTATGTGTATAATATATATATATTGTCTATTGCATCTGGAATTTCTTAATTTTTATGTGTATTTTAAGTATGCTCAAAATCAAATGCCATTTCTTTGTTCAATATGCTTGGTGGCACAGTTTACTTGTTTTCAGTAGGTACCTTTCAATTGGATAGTGATTGCTTTACCAATGTAAACATGAACAATTATGCAGGTTGCAAGCTGGGGAGCCTACTTGCTAAAGAGAAATGTGCTGACTATGTCCTTTGCTCCAAAGGACAACCACGAAGCACAAGTTCAGTTTGCACTAGAACGAGGGGTACCTGCTGTTATTGGTGTTCTTGGCACCATTCATCTTCCATACCCTTCAAGAGCCTTCGATATGGCCCAGTGTTCTCGATGTCTAATTCCTTGGACTTCAAATGGTTAGTGCTAAATTGGACAATCAATAAGACTGATCAAGAATACAGTGTTATCAGCTTTTTCTTATGTAGATGATGATACACCTGAACTTCCAAACAAAATTATGAAAATGCTAGCATATTTGATATACATTTGTCCAGTATGTCATTGCAATTGCTTGCCAAAGTTTATGAAGGGAAAAAAGTAGTTTATTGGTGAGTTCGTTATAGCATTCTCGTCTCTAACCCAGATGGTTAAATCTAGTTGTTGGCAATCCATTTCCTTTCAAGTGCTTTCACGTTACTAAGATCTTCAGCTGTTAATAGGTATTGTATTTACATATTGCTTCAAAGGCATTAGATCGAGAAATGTATGGCATCTAGCAGTGGATGGATAAGCTAAAGGGAAAAGGAATTTTTTTATAAATCTGAATGAAACATTCTTTTTAAAGGAATTAACATGTTGACTTTTCACCCATTAATTGAATGCAGAGGGCATGTATCTAATGGAAGTTGATAGAGTCCTGAGGCCTGGTGGATTCTGGATTTTATCTGGCCCTCCCATTAATTGGAAAACATACCACCAAACATGGCAGCGATCTAAGGAGGATCTCAAGGCAGAGCAGAGAAAAATCGAGGAGTTAGCTGAAAGTCTTTGTTGGGAAAAGAAATACGAAAAGGGTGATATTGCTATTTGGAGGAAGAAAATAAATGCTAAATCCTGTCAAAGAAAGTCTCCCAATTTATGTGATTTAGATGATGCTGATGATGTATGGTAAGTCCTGCTCATCCTTATGCTCTTCATTCAGGTATCATGACCATTATACTTATAATCTTATATATAGTTGTAGGAATGTGAATAATTACACATGATACTTTGTTCCTATGGTTCTTTTTATTTGTTATTTGCATTTTTCGATAATTATGTGATCATGAATAACTTCACTGCATGCTCCAAAATTTAGCAAGTTTTCCAGGGGATGATCTAGGCTTAATTGAGAACATGACTGCATGGTGGGGCATAAAATAATAATGCAAGGAAAATGATAATATGACAGTTCAACTTCTTTAGTTAACTTTAGTATATTTGGATTTTCTCACAACAGGAGAAATCAATAAACAGTACAGTACTACCTAGAATATTCTCTTTGTTTTTAGAATTGTTTTTTTGGGAACTTGGAAGTAAAAGGAAGAAAATCAATTTTTTACTTTATCCTCGAAGATTGTGGGTATTATGAAGTATTATATTAGCTTGATCCTTGAAGTTATGTAGGATTTCATTTTTAACGTATTGGTTTTGTCATCCAATAATTCAACCCAAAAGTTAAATCTGTTAGGTGAAGGTCACATTAGTGGTTTTATATTATATTTCTATGTCACGTCCCCTTACACGAGACCATTGGGCTTGAACTGTGTCTACAATGCATGGATTTACTTACCTGTGCTAAGAAACTCCACACTATTTAATAATGTATTAATAGAATTAGAAGGGTGTGTGAGGATCGAACTCGTATTCATCTGGTCACGGAGGCTCTAATACCTTGTCACACAGCCAACTCTACCAAATGCTTCAGCCATTAGGAGGAGGCACATGAATGATCTTATTATATCTCTTAATACACCCCTTCACGCAAGACCCTATTTTTTATGGGTTCGAAGCGTGGATGATGCACAGCCCTTTTTTTTTGTTACCTTACGAATATTATATTTCTCTAACAGATATCACTATTAAGTAGGATTTCATTCTTTATGCTTTCAAATGTTTGAAATATTTGTACTATGTTTCTCTGTGTGTATTAAATATTTTTCTTGGTTCCGTCCTGATTTTTTATTTTTTTATTTTTAACTTTGGCTTGGGTTGGGATGTTTATGTATAATGTATAATAGGTACAAAAAAATGGAGGTCTGTAAAACCCCCTTGCCTGAGGTAACCAGCAAAAGTGAAGTTGCTGGTGGGGAATTGAAGAAGTTTCCAGCTAGGCTTTTTGCAGTCCCTCCTCGAATAGCTAAGGGCATTATTCCAGGGGTTACAACTGAATCCTATCAAGAGGACAACAAATTATGGAAAAAGCATGTTAGTGCTTACAAAAGAATAAATAAATTAATGGGCACAACTAGATATCGCAATTTGATGGACATGAATGCAGGCCTGGGAGGATTTGGAGCTGCACTTGAATCACAAAAATCTTGGGTGATGAATGTTGTGCCCACGATTGCTAAGAACACTTTAGGTGTTATCTATGAAAGAGGTCTAATTGGCATTTATCATGACTGGTAAGTTTCTAAAGTTCTTTTAAATTTAGTAAAAGTCTTCTAATTTCATGAAAACTTTCCTTACAAGGTTTCTTTATGTTTATCATTCATTTACGAATGCTGTAAAGCAAAATAAGCTTCCTATATATTTGTTTAGATAGCCTATTTTTTCTTTTCCATGTTCTATGTCTATTTATTAAAAGATATTGGAATTGTTTATTAGACTGGGGGTGTTAACTGTTGCTGATGTTGGTTATTCACCAATGGTTTTCAATAAAAAGGGTCGACCCAGTTCAAATACCCACTTCGTGAGTGTCTGGGGAAGGGAATACTCTAGGCAGTCTTTCCCCTGCTTTTTGCAGAGAGACTGATTCAAACCCACGACCTGACACACCACGGCAAGCAAGCTTACCTCTGAGCCAAGCCGGCCCTTCCACCAATGGTTTTCAATAATTGTAAATAATATTTCCTATGGACTTAAGTTAAGCAAGTATTCATGGATGAGTGCTTCGGTACTGCAGATTGTTTCCTTCACTGATAAAGATAATCCAACAAGCAATTATAAAGTTCCTTGTATACCTGTTGGAGAAAGAAAATTATGTACTATAAAATTGCGTTGACATTATTTCTCTTTCTTCAGGTGTGAAGGCTTTTCTACATACCCAAGGACATATGATCTCATTCATGCTAATGGTTTATTTAGCTTGTACAAGGACAAGTAAGTTTCTTCCTCTTCTTCCATACTGCACAAGTCATAGTTTGTGCATTCCAAGTATAAGACAGAAAACTATTCATGGGCCTTCATTTAACAACTTAAGATTTTGGGATAGTTGGTTGTCAACATGGTATTAGATCCCCTTTTGCCAAGTGGTTGGAAGCTTGATGCCCGTATCTATGCTTTAAACTCAAAGGATTCTTTCATTAGAAAGCGTGTAAGATGTAAAACCATTTATCAGCTTAAACTTTTGGAATAATTGATCCTTCTCACTAAGATTATCTTTGTGGAAAGTAGAAACAACTAGAAACATAGTACCTCTGTTGTCTCAGATTCTAATTTTTTTTGGCAAATCAAACAAGCTCAAGTTCCGTTTGTTGTTGGTTAGTTCTTGAGATTTTCTTTGAGGTCTTGCAACAGTAACTGTAAATATGTAATACAGTGGTTTCTTAATAGGAGGGCTATGAGGAAGCGTCTAAATTGTTGGTAAAATGTTAAGATAGGAGTTGGAGGCTTGAAAGTGGAAATAATAATCTTAATGTATCTCGAAGCTAAATATGATCTTTTGTGATCAGTGATTCTTTTTATGCATCCACCTACTTCATAGTTCATGCTACAAGTTTTTTCATTTTATGTTGGGGATTTTGTTAACGTGTGTCCTTAAGGTACAGCTTAAGGAATCAAAAATAGAAACTAATGTTATGTGTATACATTAGAATTGGAATTTCAATGACTCCAATTTCATTGAATTGAAAAATAATCAGTTTATATTAAACTCCTAGTTTAGACTCTTAAGAATTATAATTCCAAGTATCAAAAAGGGCCGACCCAGTTCAAATACCCACTTCGTGAGTGTTTGGGGAAGGGAATACTCTAGGCAGCCTTTCCCCTGCTTTTTGCAGAGAGGCTGATTCGAACCCGCGACCTGACACACCATGGCAAGCAAGCTTACCGCTGAGCCAAGCCGGCCCTTCTTCCAAGTATCAAAAACAAAAGTTAAAATCTTCCAACTCTAATAGAATTAGAATTGAAATTAAAATTCCTAATTGTAGTTGTAATTCTACCATCCAAACCAACCCTTAATGAGCTGATTTGATTAACAGGTGCAACCTGGAAGACATCCTTCTAGAGATGGATCGCATCCTACGGCCAGAAGGAGCAGTTATCATCCGGGATGAAGTTGATGTTCTCAACAAGGTTAAGAAAATTGTTGGTGGAATGAGATGGAATGCCAAAATGATGGATCATGAGGATGGTCCACTTGTGCCTGAGAAGATATTGGTTGCTGTGAAAGAGTATTGGGTTGGCAGCAGTAACAACACATCCATTGATGAATAAAAAGTTATTGTTTCTTGAGGTGTGAAACTAGTAGCTCAGCCTGCAGTCACTATCAAGATTTCTATACCCAAAGCAAAGAAGAAATGGAAAAATATGATGAATATAAGGTAAAAAAGCAAAGATTGGTTATGTGAGCTTATTCTACTTCTGCCTTATAAGAAGTGTAGAACTGTAGATAAAATAGGTCCTAACTAGTCTTCTTGAATTGTTTATGGAGGATATAGATCAGCAAGTTTAGCTCCCCAAATAATTTAAGCGATAGATATTGTGTTATTGGTGAGACATGAATACTCATGATGTTAAAATATTGAAGTATTGCAATTATATTCAGTTCGTTATTAAAACAAGTTTGTGTTCATTTTGTTGTGTTTATAATGGGAAGGAGATACACCACATATTCTTCAAACTTAGCACAAACATTATAAACACCGATTATTTTTGTTACGCTCAAAAACACCACACTAGCTATTATTTTTATTTTTTTATTTTTTTTGTTATTAAAAGTGTAAGTGTGGTTAGATATCGGTATCTTAGCAGGGTCCAGGAAGATTTTACAATTTCTTTGAGAATGTATAAAAGGGGCATGATCTTGATTGTGTTTTCTGTTGAATATTGAATAAATCATCTTTTCTTCTTCTTCAAATTTCTTTCTTTTCTCTTCTTTCCTCTTCTCTTCATACTGTGCGATAGGTTTCCACCTATCAGATTATATATATCACCCATTAACAAAATTTACACATTGGCCAGCAGAGTTTGAATCCACGTTTTTTGAGGGATATGAATCAAACCTGCCAACTAGTTGATAATAAAAGTATGCCTAATACCACACCAAAAAAAAAGTATGCCTAATAGCAAAGCGACATCATACTTCAATGGTCTCGTATTTGTGTAATGCCTAACTAGTGTTAATATTTTGATTCTAATGTTGTACGTGCTCAAAGCCATTAGAATGAGTCTAGTGGTGAGAGATTTTAATAGTTTGTATTATGTTATATATTTAATTTCCACCAATGTATAAAAAAAAATTGTTGTACGTGCTTGTAGAATCACGCTCAACTCCACCCCAACCCCTTCTTATGCTAGTATTCTACTGGTGTGCTACTTTTTCGTAGTGATAGATAATGCCACTAGAGCTTTTAAAGATATTCATGTAATTGTATTTTATTTAGTCGGCACTTTAAAAAAATAAGGAGAAGGAAAAGAGTAGATGATAGAAATCAAATCCGTGACATCAAGCATATTTCTATATTGTACTCTTTTTTGTTTAATTTTGCGTTCGGTTTATTTTAACAAATGGCAGCAATTGCCTTTGTTTTATTATAAATATATCTTTCAGGAAAAATGATATCAATCTCAAACGATAAAATTCATAAAAGGTTTAAGGAGTTACACATCTAGCGGAAAAAAAAATGAAAATAAATAAGCATCGGTTTGGATTTGGGCTTCTATAGGAACATTACAAGTGAGCTCTTCATTATATACGTTATTATATTCAGACTGATCAGCAGCCCGTCTAGCTCAGTTGGTAGAGCGCAAGGCTCTTAACCTTGTGGTCGTGGGTTCGAGCCCCACGGTGGGCGCTTCATATTTTTCCTTATTTATCTGACGATTTTGCATTATATTGTGATTTAAAAAGATGCCAATATACTTTATATACATGGGGATTGTTTTTCTCATTTAATATAAAGGAAAAACAATCTCCTACACTCATAAATAGATCCATTTACTAGTCAAGTGACTTGAGATAATTTTATCTCCGACTACTAAATCATAACCATATAAAGATGAATTAATTGTAATAAAGAAAGAGGGAGAGAAATAGAATCATAATCATTCAATGGTGAATCAATTAATATAAGAAAATAAATAAACAAAACGACGTAATTTTGGAGTGGTCGGTGATAAATTTATCTCTAAGTTGCCGGATTATCTCCGACTACTAAATCATAACCGTATAAAGATGAATCAATTGTAATAAAGGAAGAGGGAGAGAAATAGAATCATAATCGTTCAATGGTGAATCAATTAATATAATGAGTAGCCGGAGATAAATTTATCTCTAAATTGCCGGAAAAATATTTTTCTCACACATAGAGAGAGAGGGGCACGAGGGTAGATATTTTTACTATTAAAAAAATCTACTCACACCCCACTAAGGATAAATATTCTTACTATCAAAAAAAAATCTATTACCACCCCACTACCTTATATTGGCATTTTCTCACACTTCAAACAACTTTATAATATTCTCTCTGATCTAATGATAATTAAGGAGATAATGGATTGATAATAAATCTTTTTATAATAAGAATATTCCTTCCGTATATATGTATTCATACAATTCTTGTCAATAGTACACTTGGGGGAGATTCATCCACGTCAATGGAATCCCAGTGTGTGGCTGTGAGAGTTTGAAGCAAGTGACTTTTATGTCCGTACTTATCCAATGGAGTCCACCATTATTAGAGTTTGAACTTTGAAACCATAGCGTAGAAGTACTACACTGAGTGAAACAGAACTCTGCGCCAATTAATGACCCTTGTTCTTTGCCTTCATAGCTCAACATTATTTGTTTCTTTTCCTCTACCATCGACCCCATACGTTGCTGCATGTTCGACAACTGTACAAAATTAATGACTAAGCCAACATTTTTCTATGGACTTTATAACCTGAGTTCAAGGCAAAAACCTACACGGTACAGAGCTCTTGGAATTTCCCAGTTAACAACAACACACAAGATAAAACCCTCGAAAAGCATGGTGGGTAATTAATACTGCTTCTGATGTTGTCAGGTTCTGAACTGTTAGCACTCACATGTGGAGCTTGTTTTTGGTGGATCGCATGTTTGTGCTCTTTTTCCAAAAATAAAAGAAAAAAAATTGGGAGGAAATTTAAAAGAAAAATATAAATATAAATGAAAGAAAATATTTTCTTTTTTGATAAAGAATCAACAAATTCATTGTGGTCCGGTAAAAAAATCTCTCAATGTGATATGGAAATTGAATATGGTGATCTAGAAAAATTACAATGGTTATAATTTTGTTATTATTTATTTTAATATATTTTTTCTCATTTTTATGATATTTAATTTATTTTTACATAATTATAATTCCTCACATAATCATGTCATATTTTTTTTAACATAAAAAAATCCATTTTACACGTGATGTATATGAGAGATTAATTTGGACCATCCATTCTCAGTAGCAAAACAAAACAACACACAAAACAAAATAATATATATATATATATATATATATATATATATATATATATATATATATATTCTCATGAGAATTCAACTCTCATGTTAGTTACCATTTGATTTGCGTACAAAGTTTTTTTTTTTAATAAATATGAGGCCCACCACTAGTTGAGTCACAACACGAGAATTGAATTCTCATTCAACATGAGAAAATCAAATCCCTATATATATATATATATATATATATATATATATATATATATAGGGACATGATCAACTTGCACCAGAATAATAAATCTTACACCAAATCTTAACATTTGATTTCCGTGCATCCAACAGTTGAGATTTATTGGGAATTAAAAATTAATTAATGAGTGAGAACTATTAAATCTTAATCGTTAGATGCAAAATATCAATGGTTAGGATTTGGTGTAAGACTTATTCATCTTAAACCAGTGTAAGATGATCATGCCTCATATATATATATATATATATATATATATATAGGGGCGGGATATTCTTACACTGGTCACTGGTGTATGAGTTAGAAGTCTTACACTCAATCTTGACCATTGATCCACTCATAGCCAATGGCTCACATTACTAAAAAATTTGAGCCCTTAGATATAAGTGGGATCAACGGACAAGATTGATAGTGTAACTTACACTAGTGTAAAATGATCCTAACCCCATATATATGTGTGTGTGTTCGTTTTTTCTGTAGTTACTGCTGATAAGTTACCTGCAGTAAGCCCAATACGACGTCGTTTTGAGGCGAAAATCATGGTGTTTTTGTAATTTTAATTTATTTCAGGTATATATATGTGTGTTTGTGTTCGCTTTTTCTGTAGTGCAGATAAGTTACATGCAGTAAGCCTAATACGACGTCGTTTTGGGGCGGAAATCATGATGTTTTTGTAATTTTAATTTATTTCAGGGTTATTATAGTCCTTATATTTTATAATTTTTTAATATTTCAATCCCAAAAGGATGTCGTCTTGGGAGTAAATGAAGATAACTTATCTGCATTAATTGCAGAAATATATATATATATCTTGAATTCTTATTTCATGTGAGAAATGAACACATATTGTTAACATAAATTTAGCAAATCCAACAAATCCAACTCCTTGTGGATGTATGTTGGTTTGAATGAAAATGAGAACTAAAAGCTACTTTTAAAAAGGAAAGTGACGCCCACAAAATCAATCCGAGTGCTAATGAATTAGTTGCGTATAACATCCACACAGCTAGCAAAGTCTAATATTATCTGTCAAAAGGCCATAACATTGGCTTGATACATTTGACTATTGATGATCTCATTTTAGATGTATGTCTTCCTCTTGATGGATTCTGTAATTGAGCTGTTCATTCACTCCAAAGAATGATCAAGAAAATTGACATCCAATAATGACAATGCTTCCAGTAAATAACTTGATGATCTGAAGATATATTTGTACTTTCAAATTTCAATAACCATTTTTATAGGTGTTAATGTTATAAAAAACATTTAATAGGGTTTTTTTTGTGGTTATTTTTTATATATAACTAAACCTAGGGGTGTTAACGGGCCGAGTCGAGCCGAGCTTTGATCTTAACGGGCCAAACCTGTATTTAAACGTGTCTGACTGGCCTTAGCCTGTTACCTGTCACGAATATAATATTGGCCTGTGGCCTGATTTATTTAGTCTAAACCTCTTCTATTCCTTGGCTAAATTCTTCATATATATATATACTTGATACATAATCAAGTAAAACTTTTTTTGTTTTGTTTTTGTAAACAAAAAAACAAGTAAAACTTTGCACGGGAAATTAGTTGCCACAATCATTTCTCTATAAGAATCATTAGGAATATTATTATGCCAAGGTTTGATCCGGGAACTTATTTCTAAAAATAAACAAACAAAAGGACACCAAATTAATAATCATAATTTGACTCTCAATCAAAATGGAAAGAAAAAAAAAACAAAAAAAAGATTTGGAATCAAGAGGTCTAAGAGAATCGATGGTGGGTCTCCATTATTCAACAATGGCAGAACAAAGACAAGGACATTAATAAATGGAATTTTGAAATACGGGTGTTTGCTAGAATACTCTCAAGACTCAACACACAAAATGATTGAGCCATTTGAGAATCGTGAGAACACGGAGAATCAGGGATGGAGGGGACAAAGATATCTATGAAGTGATCATGTGGGACTTTCCACAATCTGCAAGATAAAAAAGCAAAGGAACGTATATAGAAGATATCTTTGCATACAAAAAAGTGGGGCAGTTTCTGAACCAAGCTTCAGTATTTATTTTTGAGTTCTATAAGACTTATCTTATAGGAAGAGTGATTGTGTAATGTTATAGAGATTCATTTTGCGTGCATTATTTTTATTTTTTAGAAAGTGTGGGCCCACAAAATATTGTGTGTGTAGAAAAAATTTTAATGTCATGTACATGATAGATTACCTTTGTAATAATCACAATATAACATATGCCTAATCAGATATGACTCATTTTTGTTAATTTGGATGAACACGTTGCTTAATTAGGATCATGTATGGAGTCAATCTTATATAATCTTTGGGTAGGTAGAAATTCGTATGTCAAACAACTCATTGTACCGAATATTTGGAATATTTTTTACTAAATATAATAAAAAATAATACTTTACATTATTTTTATCTTTATATTTATTTCCATCCATTTTCCTTTTTTTTTTATTAACATGGGAACATGTACTCTCCATATATCGAAAATAAGCTCCAATCCTGGAATGTACTTGATGTGATGTGACTAACATAAATAGAAAGCTTTTCCGTTTTCTTCAGTGAAGTTGTATACATAAATGTAAGGTGCTTTTGGATTCGTACATTTTTTATTTAAAAAAATTAGTTAAAATATTTTAAAAAATGATTATTTTCTGAAAAGCTATTAGCTATCAAATATACGCAAAGTTTTGGAAATACAAAAAGATAATTGTATATCTTCGAAACTAATACTCTTAATAATTTTCATAACTATTAAGTAGAGAAAATATTGAATAGAGCTTTACTAAATTTTCTCTTAATAATCTTCTTAAACTTAATAAGTACATAAATATTAAATGAAAATTTGTGTGTAATTAATATCTTAAAAGAGTAAAAAAATTATTTTTTTCTTTATTGTATAATAAACATGATTATTAGGAGAAAATGTTATTTTACAAAAGAATTACAACATTTATATCAAAAAGAAATTTTATAATTTTTTTAAAAATTATAAATAAGTTTTTAATATGCTTGCACGCTTTTTGAAATCGCGTGCTTTAATAACTTCCATTTTTTTAAGACTAAAGCGAGTACTAATGAGTTTTGTTAAAAAAAAATTGTACTCTTGTATTTTAAATAAAATTTACCAATATAAAACTTAATTTACTATGTAAACTACACCACAAAAAAAGATAATACTATAATTTGAGCATGTCTTTGTGTGCTTTACCCTTATATTAACAAGCATATATAGTCAGTGTACTAATTAATGAATTAAAATAAATCATTAATTAAAATGAATACCCTTATATGAATAATATATTATTTAAATTAATTTTATTCTTCTATATTATTATGTATTGATTTAATGTAACAAAGGAGCCATTAGTATTAATATTTGGACAAGACTATGAAATGTTACTGCATTTTTAGAGTGGAAAAAAGCTACCAACATATATTTACACATATATTCATAGGGTCTTTGACCAATTTGGGATCTTCCTACACCCAATTCACTTGTTTCATATTGGGTGCAATGATTTTACTGCTGCTGGGGCATTTGGTTTCGCCTAGAGGTGCCAGTAGGTTTGAGTACTGCTCCCTACCCCATTGGAACTTTTTTTTTTTAACCAGCTCCGCCCCATTCCTAGCAGAACTGATTTTTTTTTTTTTTTTTTTTGTTTTGTATATGTTCAGGAGAATGACTCTTTTTGGGTTGACCTTGATAAGTTTTCTCACAATGTTCTCATCTACTAAAGCCTACAATGGAGGGTGGATTGATGCTCATGCTACCTTCTACGTGGGAAATGATCTGTTTACAAATCTTTTTTACAAATTATATTAAGTATGACCGGTCATACACTCTTAATTGAAGTATGACCGGTCAGATATAGTGTAGTTTATAAACAAAATATTTATAAATATAACATTTCCCTTTAAAAAAAAGTTCCATTTTTTTCTTGGTAAAATGCAGATCTTGAAGCATTCCATTGGACTAAGTTGTTGGTTGATGGAATTTGTGCATGTGGGGCTTGTGCATACAGGAACCTATATAGTCAAGGGTATGGAACAAACACTACTGCTCTGAGCACTACTTTGTTCAACAATAGGTTGAGTTGTGGTTCTTGCTATGAGATTAGGTGTATGAATGAACATAGGTGGTGCCTCTGTGGCTCCATGAAAGAGAATTTATATTTTAATTAAAAAAAATCAATTCCGTTGCGGGAGGGGGGCATAATTGGTTGAAAAAAAAATAAAGACTGTTATGTTGGGAGAGGGGGCTGAACTCAACTCCGTTGCGACTTGGGGCTATGATGCACGGATATAGACACGGGACACGACATGATACGACACGCCGACACGTTAATTCTAAAAAATGTCATATTTTGACACGTTGAGACACGTTTTGATATTAAATAAATTTTTTAATATATATAATATAATTTATATTTAATATATAAGGGTTCATAATAAGTCATATAATCAATCACATATTTAAATTTCATAACATAAATATAAGTAATTTTTCATGTCAAATTTCATAACAGAAAAAAATCAATTTATAAATTATTTCTTTTATATTTACTTAATAAAATAAAATTAAGATTGTTTATAAAAAAAATAAACAAAATTAAGATTAAAAAAAAAAAAACGTGTTCGAGCGTTGACCACGTGTCCTAAAAAGTTGACTGCGTGTCTGAAAAACGTGTCGGAGAATTGACCACGTATCCCCAAATATTGACTACGTGTCGGATGCGTGTCCGAGCATGTCCGTGTCGGACACGTGTCCGACACGTAAATTTTCAAAAAATTTACATGTCGGTGCATTCTAGCTGGGGGCGGAACCAAATGCCCCTATCGGTAGAATCATCCCACCCACTACCAAACAGGTGAATTGAATTTAGGAAGACTCCAATTGAGTCAAAGAGCCTCACTTCATATCTATGTAATTTAATGATTTGGTTACAACTTATATTTTTTCCATATATATACTTTAATGAATTATAATGCTAACATCATAGTTTTTGACACATTTTTTTTAATATTCTCTTTATTATTATATATAATTTCATGTTAATTGCACTAAATAACCTAGACCCACTCTATTGGTGAAATAGACACAAATTACTTTTCATCTAATGATTAAGTGAGTGTTAAAAGAATATGAAGATTCTATTTGTTGGAAATCGACAATCACATATGAGAGAGAAAAAATTGATACAGTGATTTACCTACTTCACCCAATGTAAGCTACTTTCAATTTATTTATATTATATTCACTTCACCAGTCACCATCACTCGTTACAAGTCACTCGGTTGAAAAATATAAAAAGAATTATTACAATTGTCTTACTACTGTTCCCGACAACAAAAATTCTCGTCAGCATATTTTCCATACCCCGTATTATCGTTAGTATTTTGCTTACTCTAATCGGGTCACCTATGTTTGATAAGGTAATGTACACTAACAAGCTTAGTTATAATAGTACCTATTTCTTTGTAGTTAAAGTCGATAATTTTATTCAAGGCTAATTATGTTAAGGTAATTAAAAAAATTTAGTGCAAGACAAATTGTTAAAATTAAAATAATATTACCTATTAAGATTTTTAATAATTCATTACTTTTTAAAAAATTATCCTATTTGTAAGTCTAGATTATTAAACTCAATTATTAGAGATTCCGGCCTTTTTTTTGAAAAGATTTTATCTAAAAATGATTGCATGGATATCTCCGTATATTTTTATATTTAAATAATAGTTTTGGTTTGGATAAATTTCATTAAATCTTTGCTTTCAATATATCTCAAAATTCAATAAAAAGTCCTTTGGATACCTAAAACTTCTACTTAAACATAAACTAGGTAAGGAAGACTAATTTATTTAAAATCTAAATTAGATTAAATAAAATTCCTAATAAATAAAAATAAAAAATAGATAATAATAATAATAATAAGAGTCAACATCAACATCAACAATACTTTTATCCCATATTAATTGCGGTCGGTGGTAGATGAACCCAAATGAAAGATACAAAAAGGTTAAAAAAAGAAACATAAAAGTAAAAGTAAAAATAAAAAAAAATAAATACAATAGTAAGGATATATATATATATATATATATATATATATATATAAAACTAAAAAAGTAAAGGAAAAGAAGAAGAGGGGAAAATGAAAGGGAGAAAGACTAAAAAGGGACCATCTGGAACAAAGGAATAACAATGGGTCTAACTTTCCACCATGCTTATAGCTTTTCTCCATTCCGTTCTAAGGCATACCGTCCGCCAATCTATATCCACTCCATTAAATCTTGTTTTACTACCTTCCCCAAGTAAGTTTCGGTCTACATCTATCTTTTTTTGTGTTGAGCTTTTGATAACAAACTTTTGTTCTTACGGGAGCATCCATGGGCCTTCTCATTACGTGCTCAAACCACCTCAATCTACGTTCTCTCATCTTCTCAGCCACCGGTAGTACTCCTACCTTTCGTTGAATATCTTATCCATCGTCGTATAACCACACATCCACCTTAACATCCTCATCTCTGCTACTCCCATTTTATGCTCATGTTGCCTATGTGATGACCAGCATTCAGCTCCATATAGCATTGCAAGTCTTACTGTTGTTCTATAAATTTTTTCTTTTAACTTAAGGGGGATTTTGCGGTCACACAAAAACCCAGATGTACTACGCTATTTCATCCACCCTGCTCTGATTCTATGATTTACTTCCTCATCAATCTCTCCACCTTTTTGCAAAATGGAGTCCAGGTATTTGAAAGCATCTTTCTTGGGTACCTCTTGACCACTTAGATGCATGAGATCTTGGTCTACATCTCTTACCAAAGAAAACTCATACTTCAGATACTCAGTCTTGCTCCGACTTAATGTGAATCCTTTAGGTTCCAATGTTCTTCTCCACAACTCAAGTTTTCTATTAACACCATCTTTGCTCTAATCAATAAGCACAATATCGTCTGGAAAAAGCATACACCATGACACTTACTCTTGAATATCTTTTGTTAGTTCATCCATAACTAAGGCAAAAAGATAAGAACTTAGAGCCGACCCTTGGTGTACACCTACCGTGATAGGGAAATAACTTGATGTTCTGTTACAAGCTTTCACACATGTCGTAGCCCCATCATATGTATCATTGATTTCCTTTACATACTTTGATGATACCTTTTTCTTCTCCAGAACCCACCATAAAACTTTCCTTGGAACCCTATCGTATGCTTTCTCAAGATCTATGAACACCATACGTAAGTCCTTCTTCTTTTCTCGACATCTTTCCATTAGTTGTCACATCAAGAAAATGGCTTCCACGGTACATCTTCCTGGCATAAATCTAAATTGATTTACAGAAACCTTGGTATCTCTCCTCAAGCGATGCTCAATAACCCTCTCCCACAACTTCATAGTTTGGCTCATTAGCTTAATGCCTCTATATTTAGAACAATTTTGTATATCTCCTTTATTTTTGTAGATAGGAACAATCATACTTTTCCTCCATACATCAGACATCTTATTTGTCTGGAGAATCTTATTGAAAAGATTGGTCAACCATTTTATTGTCACATCCCACAGACCTCCCCACACTTCAATAGGGACACCATCAGGTCCCAAGGTTTTATTAGTCTTCATCCTCTTTAAAGCCTCCCTAACTTCATGTGTATTAAATCTGCGCACAAATCTTCTATTCAAATCATCATAAGTGTAAGAACCTGCACCGCTAATTAAGGAGATTAAATAAATAAATGTGATAGTTAGGAAATAATTTCATAAATGACCCTAATAATTATTATGAGGCTCTAATAATAATAGTAAGTGGGTAAAAATGCTGAAAGTCATTTTTCGGGCGAAAAGCGCAGATACCGGTTCTGTTACCCAGTATAAATGCGTACAGGTGAAGTATCCGAAAAATTATAATAAGTGCATGATAATTACTAGAATAATATGTAGGACTTGTAAAATGAGTTTCAAGTCAAAATAATGAGAACTGGTGGCAGAACTGATACTGGATATGGAAAGCGCGTATCGAAAATGTGTTCCGAAAAATAAAATAAAAATATGACAAGTCTTAGAAAAATGAGTAGGATAAGATTCCAAAGTTTGGGATTAAAATGTTTTGCGTAGCTAATAATGCTAATATTGCACGTTAAATGCTAAACCGTTATAAATAGGCCCTTGCACATTAACCTAGGCTGATTCGTCAGCCACCTTATGTGAGAAAGTGGAGCCAGCTGCTGCCACCACCATTGCTTGGTCTTCCTTGCTTGATTTTGTGTCAAGTCTTCACATTTTCTTCTTTTTTCACCATCTAAACACTATGGTTGGGTGTGGTTGAGACTTGTGTGGGAGGAAAGCTTTGTGTTTCTGAGTGTAGAGGCTGTGTGTGAAGGGTTTGTGGGGTGAGTTGGTGTGAGCCTTTGTTCATGCCATTGGAGGCTTCAAGGAGCAAACTTTGTGAAGGAAAAACCAAGTCTTGTTTGTCATTTTCGTTTTGGGTCAAAGTCAGAACTTTGAGGGACCATTTGGGAGCTCCATGAGCACTTGAGTTGTTGTTTTAGAACCTTGGGTAAGTTTCCTCACTTGATTATGAGCTTTTATGCTTTAAAGATGAAGTCTTGGCATGTTTATGGGTAAAATAAAGTAACCAACACCTATGTGAATCTGTATATGCTTAAAAATGGATCCTTGGACGTGTATATGGATTAAAAGTTGGATCTTTGGATGATATATTCGCGAAAATGCAGAACTGCATTCTGTCGTGAAATATCCGTATATGATATCCAGATATTAATATCCGGATATGGTATCCGGGTATTGATATCCGGATATGGGGTCTCATATATCCTGATACTGATATCCGGATATGCCCCCAACATATATCCGAATATTCTAGGATTTCGATGAACAGTAAGGTACTGTTCACACAAAACTGATCTATGGATTTATGGACCCTAGTTTGATGAAGTGGTACTTCTAGAATTAATTATCTAAGTCAGAACCTAAGGGGTTAAGGGCTTATGGCTTTGTGGAAAGCCTTAACACATAAACCGTAAAAGGAAAAACGTAGCCTTTATGTTTATGCTTATGAGCAATGTTGTTGATATAATTATTGGTCCAAACAGATTGTGATTGTACTGTTTGTGGACGTCGAGCTGTGTGGACTCTTGGCTTGGATTGAGTGCTTGCAAGGTAAGATTTCGCGTCCTCGGTTTAGCCATGTTGTGGTTCCACCATGTCCCATGTGGATATGGTTATATGCATGTTGTGTTACATGCTTTTGATGTTTTGGAAATGCTGTTAAGCTTTTATATGCAATGTGCTTTTAAGATATGCATGTGGGTCCACCTATACGGTAAGCCTGAGTATGTGACGCATACAACATGGTGAGGCTGTGGGTGAGGTGCAAGCGATGTTCCTTGTACTACTATGTGGGTAATAGACGTATTCCTGCATTTTCTCTGGCCAGTAGAATAGTGATAACACGTCATGAATATCTGTTGCACTACATAGTTTTGGAATTGATATTGAAATTACTGTTTTTTGAACTTATATTGCACATGTAAGAGAGCTTGGGGTTGAAGATCCTTGAGGACCCCTTGTCTTACTGAGATTTCTTGTTTAGAGATCTCACCCCACGTTTGGGGACGCTCATTTCAGGTAGTGCTGGGGCTGATGCCTCTAGTGGCAGGAGGCTAGAGCTGAGTTAGAGTTTGCTGCTATATGCTGTCATTGTGGGATGTTGTTTATGTTTTCCACTTTTATATTGATATTTGAATTGAGACTATTGTTGGGCTATGTTGCCTTATTTGGTGAGCATGGGGTTTGTCCATGCCACATTGACTTGTCTTTATATTTTCAGACATTAGTTGATTAATGTATCAGGATATTGTCCGGACTACGTGTTGTAGATCCGTGATTTTAGATATTCACTTTGTATTTATATATTGAGGTATTTCACTTAGATGTCTTTTGCAATATACATACAGGCGATATTTTATGAAATTGATTAAGTAATTAAATTGGCTAAAGTTAATTACGTCGTAATTGAATTAAAGAAAAAGATATTCCGCATTTTAATTAAGCGTAGCTAAATACGATATGTTAACAAACTGGGTATACATGGGGTGTTACAAATACATCTATTACACACATAGTAGTACAAGGAACATCGCTTGCACCTCACCCACAGCCTCACCATGTTGTATACGTCACATACTCAGGCTTACGGTATAGGTGTACCCACATGGATATCATAAAAGCACATTGCATATAAAAGCTCAACAGCATTTCCAAAACATCAAAAGCATGTAACACATCATGCATATAACCATATCCCCATGGGATATGGTGGAACCACAACATGGCTAAACCGAGGACACAAAAGCTTATCTTGCAAGCAATCAATCCAAGCCAAGAGTCCACGCAGCTCAACGTCCACAAACAGTACAATCACAATCTGTATGGACCAATAATTATATCAACAACATTGCTCATAAGCATAAACATAAAGACTATGTTTTTCCTTTTACGGTTTATGTCTTAAGGTTTCCCACAAAGCCATAAGCATATAACCCCTTAGGTTCTGACTTCGATAATTAATTCCAGAAGTACCACTTCATCAAACTAGGGTCCATAAACCCATAGATCAGTTTTGTGTGAACAGTACCTTACTGTTTATCGAAATCCTAGAATATCTGGATATATGTCGGGGGAATATCCGGATATCAGAGACCCCATATCCGGATATCAATACCCGGATACCATATTCGGATATTTCGCGACAGAATGCAGTTCTGCATTTTCGCGAAGATTTCATCCAAAGATCCAACTTTTAATCCATATACACGTCCAAGGATCCATTTTTAAGCATATACATATTCACATAGGTGTTGGTTACTTTATTTTACCCATTAACATGCCAAGACTTCATCTTTAAAGCATAAAAACTCATGATCAAGTGAGGGAACTTACCCAAGGTTCCAAAACAGCAACTCAAGTGCTCATGGAGCTCCCAAATGGTCCCTCAAAGTTCTGACTTTGACCCAAAACGAAAATGACAAACAAGACTAGGTTTTTCCTTCCCAAAGCTTGCTCCTTGAAGCCTCTAATGGCATGAACAAAGGCTCACACCAATGGGAACACCAACTCAGCCCACAAACCCCTCACACACAGCCTCTACACTCAGAAACACAAAGCTTTCCTCCCACATAAGTCTCAACCACACCCAACCATAGTGTTTAGATGGTGAAAAAGGAAGAAAAGGTGAAGACTTGACACAAAATCAAGCAAGGAAGACCAAGCAATGGTGGTGGCAGTAGCTGGCTCCACTTTCTCACGTAAGGTGGTTGAAGAATCAGCCTAGGTTAATGTGCAAGGGCCTATTTATAGCGATTTAGCATTTAACGCGCAATATTAGCATGATTAGCTACACAAAATTTTTTAATCTCAAACTTTGGAATCTTATCCTACTCATTTTTCTAAGATTTTTCATATCTTTATTTTATTTTTCGGAGAACCTTTCCGGTACGTGCTTTTCCATAGCCAGTATCAGTTCTGGCACCAGTTCTCATTTTTTTGACTTGAAACTCATTTTTACAAGTCCTACATATTATTATAGTAATTATCATACACTTATTATAATTTTTCGGGATACTTCACCAGTACGCACTTATACCGGTAGCAGAACAGGTATCTACGCTTTTCGTCCGAAAAGTGACTTTCAACATTATTACCCACTTACTATAATTATTAGAGCCTCATAATAATTTTTTGGGTCAATTATGAAATTATTTCCTAATTATCACATTTATTTAATTAATCTCCTTAATTAGCGGTGCAGGTTCTTACAGTATTCCTGCATTTTCTCTTACCAGTAGAGTAGTGATAACACACATGTCATAAATATCTGTTACACTGCATAGTATCGGAACTGATATTGAAATTACTGCTTTTTGAACTTATATTTCACATGTAAGGGAGCTTGGGGTGGAAGATCTTTGAGGACCCCTTGTCTTACTGAGATTTCTTGTTTAGAGATCTCACCCCACGTTTGGGGACGCTTATTTCAGGTAGTGCTGGGGCTGATGCCTCTAGTGGCAGGAGGCCAGAGCTGATTTAGAGTTTGCTGCTATATCTGTTTCCAAAAAAAAAAGAGTTTGCGTTATATGCTGTCATTATGGGATGCTGTTTATGTTTTCCGCTTTTATATTGATATTTGAATTGAGACTATTGATGGACTATGTTGCCTTATCTGGTGAGCATGAGGTTTGTCCATGTCACATTGACTTGTCTTTATTTTTTCAGACATTAGTTGATTAATGTGTCAGGATATTGTCCGGACTATGTGTTGCAGGTCCGTGACTTTAGATATTCACTTTGTATTTATATATTGAGGTATTTCAGTTAGATGTCTTTTGCAATTTACATACAGACGATATTTTATGAAATTGATTAAGTAATCAACTTGGCTAAGGTTAATGACGTCATAATTGAATTAAAGAAAAAGATATTCCGCATTTTAATTAAGCGTAGCTTAATACGATGATATATTAACAAACCGGGTATACACGGGGTGTTACAATAAGCGTCCTCCAAGTCCACCTCGCTTATATCGCCATTCTTATTAAACAACTTGTTGAAGTAGTTCATCCATCTTCTATTTACATCTTCATCTCTCACCAAAATTTTTTTATTCTCATCCTTGATGCATCTAACTTGGGTGAGGTCTTTACTTTTCTTATCCCTTATTTTTGCAAGTTTATATATACTTTTTCACCATCCTTGCCACCAAGAATTTTATACAAATCAACGAAAATCTTCCATCTAGCTTCTCGCACTACTTTCTTTGCATTTTTTCTCGCCAATCTAAACTTTTACAAGTTCTCTTCACTGAGATTTTTATGTAAAGATCTAAAGCATTCTTTCTTATGATGATTTAAATAATAATAATAAGAGTATCTCGTATATATACATCTTTATGCATAAACTCATTATTGACAAGATATATAAATAGCAATAAAAATATTTCATATATCCTTAGCACTAGAACAACATTTAATTTTATCGTATAGTTTGTGATTTAAATTACTTCTAAAATTTGCATTGCTCTTATGTTATCTTCAAATTCCTTATCTAAAAATTTTGTCGTTACTTGGCACACCCATCTGTTACGCTCAATCCAACATAACACCCCAAATCGAAGGCTCCATCCATTTCTACCGGTCGCGCTGATGGGTTTATATTGTTTAAAACCCACTCTTGCATCCAAAAAAAAAAATCTTTAAGCTCTAGGCAATCAAGCCTCTAATAGAGCATTTAAAACCTTAATAATAATAATAATTCAATCATAAACAACACTGCAAAATATACAATTCAATTCGAAATTATTATAAACAGCATCCAAAAATATATAAATCAATCATAAATTATTACAAACAACATTTCAAAGTATACAATTTAATCACAAATTATTATAAATAACACTAAAAAAATATATAAATTAATCATAAAATTATTCCAAACAACATTCCAAAATATATAATTCAATCACAAATTATTATAAACACAACACTCCAAAAATATATAAATCAATAATAACTTATTACAAACTACATTCCAAAATATATAATCCAATCACAAATTATTATAAACAAAACTCCAAAATATTCCACATAGAAATATTTTATTTAATGATTATTAGGTAAATAATATTTTACAATTACAATAGTAAATTTACCATTGGTATGATAATATTTTTTCTGTAAATACAAGCTCGAGAGGCTATTAGTCATTACTTCAAAATTGAGAGAAATTAAAGAGTTAAGGGTCTTAAAAAATTAAAAGAAAACTTTACTAAGAAAGGAGAGAACAAGAAAGAAAATTTAGAGTGAGGAAGCTTGCTTATAAGGAAAAATAAAAGTAAATAGTGAAAATAACTTCTTTCTTTCCACTAAAACATAAACTTGTGGAAGCATTATTTGTTATTTATTTTACTTTTCATCTTCTTCCCTTTAACTGATCCCAGGATACTGCATTCCAATTTATTTTATGTTGCTTATTTAAATAATTTATATTTTTGCAATTTATATTTCCGTATTTTATAACTATATGATAATATATATATATATATATATATATATATATATTTCTCATTTAACATGTTTTATAATTCTCAAGTTACACAAGAATTGAAATCTTATGTTATAGAGACATATATATAGGGAAACATGTTTATCTCCAGAGATTAATGAAGAGTGTTTATGTAATTCTAGGTGATAATTTTAATTTTTATATCATATTCATTTTACTGAAACATCCTTCGTTACTTCACCTAAAATTACATAAATACCTTTCATTAATCAAAACGACGTAGTTTTGGGGCTAGCTGGAGATAAATTTATCTCAAGCTGTTAGAAAAAATATATATATATATATATATATATATATATATATATATATATATATAAAGCATGTGCATATCAAAACGACGTATATATATATATATATATATATATATATATATATATATATATATATATATATATATATATATATAAAGTTAGAAAAAATTATGTGTAGGACCACCTCAGCACGGAAATCGAAAAGTGTGTAGGAAGATTTCAATTCTCATGTTGAATGAGAATTATAAAACTCATATATATATATATATATATATTTATTTATTTACTGATTTATATTTCAACATTTATATTTTAGTAATTTACTTTTCTGCAATTGATGTTATTACATATTATAATTATATATTTATGTATGAGAAAAATGTGTATCATTTTAAATAATGTAAAGTTATGTCATTTTCAGTGAGAGAAAGAGATAGATAAAGTGAGAGAGAGTGGACAAGAAAATATAAAGGTGTGGGCCCCACCTCGTTGTGAGAGTGAAATGATATAAGTTGTGTCATTCAAAAGAACAAATATTTTTTCCTTTATGTATATATATTTTAATTTATATTTAAGCAAATTTAGAATTTTGCAATTCATAGTTACTGTATATCTACATAGTAACATATGTGTGAATAGTTTCATATATATGATAAATATAGTACATGTATTATTTAATTACTTTTTTAATTTTGCATGTTCATTTATATTGATATGTAACGTCTTTAATTTTTATATAAATTGTCATGATTAATTTTGTATGGTCAAAATTATTTTAACTTATATTTTTTAATATTTACAATAGTGATATGATTGTTCTTATTTTTATTATGGTGTCAAATTTTATGACTTATAATTAGGAGTATAAATAAGCCATGTCAATCTAGGTTTTAGCCTAAATGGGATAGGCCTCTGTGAATGGGGTAGCCATATTATAAGCTTAGTCGACTTGTTTTTTAAAATTACAATGCTTGAAGTGGCTATCAATCTTACCAAATCTTCAAATATAACATATTGCATCCTGTAAAACATAAGTTAAACAATTTGAAAAATGATAAATTATAAAATATATTTTTATTAAAAAATACCAAAAATTTTTTATTGAAAAATAACAAGATTTTATTTTATTAAAAATAATAAAATATTATTTATTAAAAAAATACGAGCCACGTCTTGAGTCTTAGAGTGTTAAAATAGGCTTGTGATTTGATTTTTAAAGAAGCTTTTAATGAGTTCAAACTTGTACTATTTTTTAAAGGGTCAAGCCAAGTCAAGCTAAAAGCAGGCGAAGTGTAAACCCCTCACAAGCTGCTTGATCATTTAGACACCTTATTACAATTTCTTTTTAAGGATCATTTGGAAGGTATCGGCATGTTTGTTTATCTAAAGAGTTTATGAGATTTTTCTTCATGGTCATGAAACTAAGTTTCTTAAGTCAAGGAACTTATTCCTTAAATAAGATGAGAGAGAGGCACGCCCATGCAAAATACCAACTCTCTGAGTCACTCATTTATTCATTCATTCATTTTTTTATTTTTTATTTTTTGTTAAATTACATGGATAATTCGTTACAAGTTTATCTCATCAATGCGTAAGAATTAGACAACTTTAAACGCATGACAATTAAAATAGAAGAGATGTTTCTCCATAACCATGAAACTCTACTCTAATTAACTTGAGATTTGAGAGTGATTGTGTAATTTACCTCTTCCATTGTACACAAGCTATATTGGATAAGTGTAGAACACAAACAGGGAACAAGGATAGTGTTGGAATATTATATTAACCTTAGAAGAAGCGGCACAAAGGTTCATTGAGTGGTTCTTTTCTTCTCATGTGTTGTGGTCCGCAACTGCTGATGGCAACTGTTCACTAGTCACAGCCACAGGCACTCTCCAAACACACCATTTAAACCTCCCTCCTCCTCTCTCTCTCTTCCCTCCTTCTCTTTATTACCAATGTAAAAAACATTACTTTTAAGCATTGGACTGAAGAATCATTTTCTTTTCTGCCAAGGTAGTGAAAATGGCTTCACCAGGAACACTTTTTTTTTTCACTCCCAGTTCATATACTTTTCTTATGTGCATGCTGATTCTCTTTCAGTTCATGTGTTCATTTTGGAGAATTCAGATTTTTTTTTTTTTTGTGGATAAAAAAGTGTGCATGCATGTGTAACCATTTGAGCTTCTTGCTTATTTTCTGGGTTCATTGTTATGAATTGCTTGGATTTCTACCTGACCCGTTTTGTTGTTTTTTTTTTTTCTCATTCATTAGATCTTAATTACTAAGGGCCGGTTTGGCTCGGTGGTAAGCATGCTTACCGTGATGTCCAAGGTCCCGGCTTCGACTCGGCCTCTCCGCAAGAGCGGGGTTAAGACGTGACTCGTATGTCCTTCCCCAGACACTCACGAGTGGGTATTGAACTGGGTCGGCCCTTTTTAGATCTTAATTACCTGGGTCTTTATCTGTTTGCAGTTCTATCAAAGTGCCACCAGCAAATGAGATCTTTACAATACAAAAGAAAAGCTTTTGATTTTGTTTTGCATAGAAAGTGCTTCCTAGTGGGAATCTGTTTTGTGATTTACCAGCTGTATCATTGATTATCACTATCAGTGGTCATGTTAGTGTTGATGTGAACCTAGTTTTGGGGTTAATCTGTATATGTCATGCCAGTGTTCTGCATTATCTGCTAGCTATTTGGAAGCTTTTTACCATTTTAAACAAATTTCTGTTTGCAACGGAGTTTCTACTTGTCTTCTTTTTCAATTCCAGTAATTTTGTATTTAAGTCTAGGCTACTGAATCAAGCTTGTGATCTCATGGATTTTGCAGAACGAATTGGATGTTGATAGGCAATATTGATCTGTTACTTTCTTTGTGGGACTGAGAAACGATGCCAAGCCAGCTATGGTCTGCACTGCCAATGATTTACAAGAATGGAAAGATTTTCCCAAGGGACTCAAGGTTCTTCTCCTTGAGGGAGACAACACTTCTGCTTCTGAGATAAGAACAAAGCTTGAGGCCATGGACTATAATGGTAACACATTTTGGATTCCTTCTACTTTTGACGAGTCTCACTTCTCCATCTACATGAAATTTTGGTCTATCAAATCCCACTTACGGTACATAGAGGGTAAAGTTGGTCACTTGGTCCCCCATCTTTCTGTACATTGGCATCTTGCAAAGAGTCATTGCTTTAGAATCCTTATATGGTCATTTGCAAAATTGTGGTCTCAGATTTTAGTTGCACTGAAGGCTATATATAAAATTTGCAAAAATACCCTTTTCCTTTTTCTTCACCATGGTTCCATGAATGGGAATTTTTTAATATGATCCTGGTCCTTCCACTAAAAAATTGACTCCTCGACCAAATTTTTTCTTCTTCTTTCTCTCTGCTTTCTCCTCAACCTTTTCTCTCTTTCTCTCACCTTAGTCCCCACCAAATTTTTTTTGGTCCCGGAGCACACAAACTTCGCTCCCATGAATGGTATTTCATTGCATGGCTTATTAAGCTGCTAAAGTTTTCTATTAGGACCCATTTGCAAGGTATGAGACTTGGAGTCCCACATTGGTTGTATGGGCAACTAATGTGGGGTTTATAAGGACTTTAGCACTCCCACCCTTTAAGCTAGCTTTTGGGGTGGTGCATCCCAAGATTCTTATCAAATTGTATTAGAGCACCTACTATGTTTTCCAGATTGGAACCAGGAACTGGAACCTTGGGGTTGGGTTGGCCCCTTGGACTTGGGTGGTGGAATATTATTACCAGTGTTTTAAAAACCGGCCGGGTCGATTCGGTTCTCGGTTCGAGCAGCCATTTGGATTGGTTTTGCACTCAGCTCGGTTTGGACCGGTTGACCCTTTTTTTTTGTGAATCTTTTTTTTTGGTTGCTGAGAACTTTTTAATTAAATCATGCTCATATTTTGTTGTAAATTTGATTAAAAAGTAAGGTGAAAATAAGAAGGTATTTTGGATTAGTGCAGTTCCTTTGTGTAATTTAGTTGCATCTATAATGATATCAAGAAGTTAATTGGGGATAAACACTGATGGTCTCATCTCAACGTTGGACACTTTCTCCTTAGTGTATATTTCATGCCTACCATTTGTTATCATGATTTAGTTTATCTTGTGTTATGTCAAGGCACAAAAGATGCATTTAGCTTACATTGCAATTTTAATCCAATGTTAGGATATAGTCTAGAGCTAGAAGCCTAGAAGTATATAATATTTGCTATCATTGAGAACCAATTTATTTTTTGAAGCTCATTGATAGTTTTCTTATGTGAATTTTTAATATAAGTAATATATTTATATTTTTTTAATATGTGAACAGTAAATCCGGTCGAACCCAGTTGAACCAATGATCCAATGACCCAATACCTCGACCGTGTCGATGACCGGTCCGAGTTTTAAAACACTGGTTAGGACCCATTTGCAATGTATGAGACTTGGAATCCCACATTGGTTGTATGGACAACTTATGTGGGGTTTATAAGGCCTTGGGCATTCCCACCCTTTGTAAAGATATTGAGTATAAAAGAATTGTTAGTTATCTGAATTTGTGAACTACTGAATCTAAACTTCAGTTACACTCGGTGGCTTTTTAGTTGACTTGGATGCAGAAGAAAAGCATTTATTATGGAAAACAAAAGTTTCCATAAAAGCAAGTTATAATTGAAATTATATCTTAAGGACCAACCTAAGCATAATTTGATTGTTATTGAAGTCAAAATGGTTCTTTTTCTCTACTCCCACTCTCCCAAATCTCCCTCATTCTTGTTTCCTCTACATGCTTGCCCTTTCCAATAACTAGTTCAGTAAACTTCAGTGTTTCTGTACAGTTTCTACATTCTGCCATGAGAATGAAGCCTTGTCAGCAATCTCAAGTAGGCCCGAAGACTTCCACATTGCCATAGTAGAGGTAATGAACTTTAATTTACTATATAAATGACAGATTATGATGTAGTGGTTGTAATTTGTAAAATTTAAATAGAAAAGAAACATAAAAAGTATGTTGTCTAGTATGCTTGTTGAAAATGAAGTGAACATCTCTGGGGAGGAATGATACTCTAGAGTCTTGACTAGATTTAGTTGCTGCCAAACTCTAGGCAATAAAATATACTTCTGTCAAAGTGGCAACTTATCTTGGAATTTTTGAAGTTCTATACCTTAAGCTTGTGGTTGTTAAAACAATTCAGCTTTGATGATGTTATTGTAACCACATGTATCAATCCCAATTGCAGGTGAGTTCAAGCAGTAGCCAGGGAGGTTTCAAATTTCTTGAGAATGCCAAGGACTTGCCAACCATTAGTAAGTACTGAAACCAAGCCCAAATTTGATGGTTTAAAATCTTCTGGTTCTTTAACCTCCAAGATTTACTCTGTTTTAATGGTCTTTACAAGTCAATTATCTAGTCTGGACCAAAATTATTTCCAAATAAAGAGAGAAACATCATTGTGGCTTTCCAGTCAAATTTTGCTTTCAACTATACATAGGTTTTGGGTAATAGCTATAATTATAAGTTTTTTTTTCTCTCTTTTTCTTTTATTTGTCTTGTGATTGTTGCTTGCTGTTGTTTTTATATCATGCAACAACTTCTTTTTGAGTAGCTTTTACCAATCGGAACTAATGAAAGGTCTAGAAGGGAACCCAACATGGAAAATACGGGAAAAAGTATACTTCAAGGATGTTTTCTGCTTGCTGTAAAATTTCTGTCCTATGATACTTTCAATTTTTGATGTAGTGACTTCAAACAATCATTGCCTGAACACCATGATGAAGTGTATAGCGGTAAGATTTTGGTTTTGCCGTCCTGTTATTTGGGGGTCAATATATGATTGTTATACTCTTTGAGCTAAATTCAAACTTCTATTTCATTGTTTTGCCATGTTTTCTTTTTTGTATTATGTTAGTTCATCCTTTTGATTCTTTCAAATTATAGACCAAATTTTGAGCTTGCCCTTAAAATTTAGTGCACTAAGAAAATCAGTTTTTATGTGGTTTTTCAATTCAATATTTACCTGGAATATGATCTTTAACTCATTAGACAGTAAATTTTCATTCTGTTCTGATTGTTGATGACTACCTCTTGACTACTTGCTCCATTTTCTTTTTTAAAGCTTGGCGCAGTCGAGTTCCTTAGGAAACCACTCTCTGAGGACAAGCTCAGAAATATCTGGCAACATGTGGTTCACAAGGTCTGTAAACATTGGTGACATTACACTGGCATTTACTGTTAACATAATATGAGCAAAATAGTTCCTGATGTGGTTGAATTTGAGCAGGCATTTAATGCTGGGGCAAGTGTTTCTGAATCACTAAAGCCTTTCAAAGAATCTGTAGTGTCCATGTTGCAGCTCCAAACAGACAATGAACAACATGAAAGTAGAGTCTCAATTGATTTAGAGGAAGTATCCGGGTTTACTGATAAAGACCATGAGCAGTGTCCTGGAAGTGATAAATATCCAGCTCCTTCAACCCCACAATTGAAACAGGGGGAAAGATTACTAGATGATGGGGATTGCCAAGAGCAGACTAATTGCTCAACTGAAAAAGAAAGTGGGGAACATGATGGAGAGTCTAAATCTGTCGAAACTACATGTGGAAATTTGCATGCTGAGAGTACTTCTCAACAAAGGGAATCTGAAAATACTCTGGTTAAGGAGGAAGAGGATTTTGCTGATGCTTCTAAGGGTGAGAGTGTGGTTTCTCCACATCCACAAAATAGAAAGGCTCTCAGAAACACTGACAGCAATACAAAATCTTCAAATAAAGCCGGTGTTCATAGTGATTCATGTGAGATAAAAGCTAATAGGAAGAAGATGAAAGTAAGCTGCTTTATGACTATTCATACTTCTTACAATGTTCCTGTTCGTCTGATCCTCTTGTTGGTATTGTTTGCTTACAAATTACTATGACTGTATGCCACACATAACCAAAAAATGTTTCCTAAGTTTTGTTTAATATGCCAATGTTCCCATTTTATTGTGTCTGCATGCTTGGAGTTAATCAAGGAAACTCAAGACATATCTCCATTCCATATTCATGAAGTGATAAAAGGAAACTTTATAATGGAATTGTCAAATCTTAACTAGTCTTTGATCGGAAATCTTAATGGAGTTTTATAATCTCTTTTTGTATCAGTTTTAAGTAGAATGTGTTGTGAATGTTGTCTACTTATGGCAAAATTCTTCAGCAGATTGTTGAGATCAAAGCAGTAAATTTTTGATCCACATACAAATAATTATTAAACCTGAACATAATGGCATAGTTCTCAAACTTATGAAATATTTCACCAACATCATTTCCATGAACTTTAATTCCACCAGCTGTGTCCTCAATCTGGTCTCAAGATATTTCTATATTATTTTGATTTTACATTGTTTATGTTGCTATATAAGGTTCTTCCTTTGTAGTATAAGTGATCCGCTGATTCTGATTATCTGAACACCATTTTGGTACTTGGTTTTGGTCTTCAGGTAGACTGGACGCCTGACCTGCACAAAAAGTTTGTGAAGGCAGTGGAACAACTAGGCATTGATCAAGCCATTCCTTCTAGAATATTGGATCTAATGAAAGTGGAGGGTTTGACAAGGCATAATGTGGCAAGCCATCTTCAGGTCCTTATTTACCTTACTGGTTTATAGTTTATCACTTTCTTTTCCAAACCAGTAAGCAGCTATTTTCAACACCTCATCTGGTACTGGTAATAAAAAAGGATATTCATATATCTTCTTAAGTAACACTTACTAACATTGTTATTTTATTTTTTATAACACAGAAATATAGAATGCATAAGAGACAAATATTGCCCAAGGAAGAAGGTCGGAAATGGCCAAATCAAAGAGATTCAATGCAAAGAAGCTATTGTCTTCAAAGACCAATTATGGCCTATCCTCCATATCATTCTAATCACACACCTTCTCTGGCTCCTGTATATCCTATGTGGGGACAACCTGGCAGTCAAATGGCTGGCATGCAGATTTGGGGCTCTCCTGGTTATCCCTTGTGGCAGCCAACAGAAAGTTGGCACTGGAAACCATTTCCGGGGGTAATATTTTTGTTCAAAATTAAAGGAGTATATGAATTTTTTCTTCTATATTAGCAACCTCCTCTCTGGCTTGTGATGTAGAAATTATGAATGCAGTTTGACATGTGATCACTTGATGTTGCAGGTGCATGCAGATGCATGGGGCTGCCCGGTTTTACCACCTCCTCAAGCTCCTTGTTTTTCCTACTCTCAGGTGAGTATCAGCAAACTGAAGATCTTAACTTTGTATTTATGCTATTTTGTGTATTAATCATTAGACTGGTGCCTGCCTAATTTTCTTTTGCTAGTTATTTAAATTATTTACCAGACTGATGCTAATCAGATATTTTCATCAAACAGCAGAATATGCCTGCATTGTGCGATGCTAATGCAGCGGATTACAAGTTTAGCATGCCACTAAGTTCCTTTGAGCATTATCCGGTAATGCAATACTTTCCTTTTAGTGTCTTTCTACTTCATCATACTGTCAATTGGCAAGTCGCCAGTTCATACATTCTGGTTTGCGCTCAACGGATGTCCATGTTGTGATGAAATTGTAAATCTACTTAAAAGTACTTAAAAGATTAAAAATCATGAAAACCTTGATGCTTTTTACTTGCTTAAATAGCTGGGTACATTGACATTGAGAAGTATCTTTCAAGTCTTTTCTAATAAGCATGTATCTTACAACAGCCATGGTTATAATTTTATAAATGCTGATCGGTCCTAGAGATCCGTAAAACTATATTGTATGGTATGCGCTCAGAGATATCCTATAGACATATCTTGGTTGGCTTATAGCCAATATCCCAATCACTGCCCACAAGCAATAGGCTTATAGCTAAGACATGAGTGTGTGCACAGTGTTGGCAGTAGTAGTAAATGAGTTCAGTGTGTATACCCAGGGTCTTTAGCCTTTTATTTATAGGGGTTACCTCTTGGGTTTGGGTTATGTAGATCTCCCAGGTGATGTAGGACTTAACCTCTTATTTGTAGGGATAAGGGTTTTATTTTCATTATCTTTATCATCTTATGCTGTTAGGATAATTGTGTCATTATCCATTAAGGGATTCATGGGTAGGTAGTTAGGATATGGATATATTCCATAACAAATGCCAATAATCTAAATGTTTTGTAGAGTATGAAAATACCATGTATCTTGTGTCTAATCAAGCATACTAGATTATGATCAACGTTCTTTGATTGCTGAATCACATGGTTGTCCAAATTAAACTTGCATAGAAACGGGCCTGAAACTATTGAGTCTTAACTAACTGACCTAAATGTTTCATAACCGTGCATGCAAATTCCTTCATGTGAATGTAACTTCAGTGATGCTTTAAAGTCCAAACTCCCCATGAACTCTTACGATATATTGTGTTACCATGTATGCATGCATGCAGGCAGAGGAGGTTGTTGACAATGTTGTGAAGGAGGCAATAAATAAGCCATGGCTACCCTTGCCCTTGGGTCTCAAACCTCCTTCCATAGATAGTGTGGTTGCTGAGCTTTCCATACAAGGAATTTCCAACATCCCTCCTGGCAGCAAGGGTTGCTGACATGTACCAGAGATGAGTTGCCACCTAAGATTTGGTTCTGATGGTGACAAACTACATGACTCCACCAGATCAAAACACTGTTGCAATTATTTTGTTTCTCAATTTTATCTGGTTCCAACTAGTAGATTGGCTGGGAATAGTTGTTGGGACCACTTTTTTTTTTGTTTTATTTTGTCCCCAGCTCATCACCTACCACTTTGAGGTCTCTCCTATGCTCATGATGCAACAAAACAAGTAGACATTGTTCCTATCCATCGCCACATGCCAAAACAAACCATCAAAAAAATTTGAACAAAGAAGTGCATGACACCGGTTGGCAACTTGGCTGGTTGAGAATTGGCCACGCGTTTGTTGATGCATTCCACAAAATTTTGTGGTTGTAAATAGATGCTGATACATAAACTTGTGATGGAGATATGGTTGTAAATGTTGTACTTTTAGGGGGGGGCATAAAGTATGCACATAACAATGATAGCCTGATAGGTCTCTGTCGGTGTTGTTGGGTGTGGGGTGCCTAGTGTAGGTGTCTAATAATGGAGAGGATAGGATAATGTTGTGAATAAAGATGAGTCCAAAGCTTTGAGGGATGCTAACTTTTTCTTCTCTTTTAATTGAATTTGTTCAGCTGTTTGCTAAATTCAGAATTGAGTTGTTTCTGTAGTTGTTCATCCTTATGTCTGCATCAAGTTATCTTTTTGGCCTAGTGGTGTCATTGTACATGACATAAATGAAATCCACGGCTCTGATTGATGAAATACTATGTATTAAATTAGCAAGTTAGGTATGTTTAATATTGCAATTTGCCTTAATTGAAAGAAACACAAGGCAAGGAGTGCATCTGTCCTCAATGGTGATTGGAACCATAAATGTGTCCTGCTGCTTATATGAATCACGAAATGGGTTGAAAACTTATAATCATTTGGAGCCATGTATACCATGGATTACTAAGTTTTATATTCTTTTCAAAAGCATATTAAGATTCCACAGAAAAGCATGTGACCGAATCGGATCTATCGGGGGACATGCATTGGTTTGTGTTTTGGATTCACTTGATGGGCTCATCAACTTTGAATAATGGGTTTTATTCTATGTTAGGTAAATTCCTTTATAAATAAAGGGTTAAACCACTCTAAACCTGATTCGGACTGGTCGGATCGACTCGGGTTTTAGTAACCCGATGCCCTTACCGATTAACACGGTTTGAACCGGTCCAAAATTGAGTTCAACCGATTTTGAACTGGTTTTATGTTAAATTGTATACAATATATACATTTTGCAAGCAACGAGATTCAAACTTGAGTTCCCTTGTTTGAGGATCCAAAGGCTTACCAATAGACCACATTTATTTGTTAAACATAATGTTCATATTTAATATTTATTATATATTATTTTGAAATCCGGTTGAACTCGATCGAACCACCGACCCAATATCTCGGCCGAGTCGATGACCGGCCCAAGTTTTAAAATATTGTGTTAAACCTTACGGTTAGAGATATGCTCTCTTGAAACCCCAACCCCTATTTGGTCACTGTGCGCACACACACATACATACACATTCTCTTTAGCTTCTAGTCTCTATGTTCTGTGTCATCACCTGGTATCACTCTTGGACTACTGAGCTGGGGTAACTGTTCAGGACTCACTTAATGGGCTCATTAGCCTCCCATTCAAGATTAGGTAAACCTTCTATAAATAAAAGGTTAAGTATCACAAGAAGTGATAATTTTGGACACGACACGAACACTACACAAAAAATTCATGTTTGGGTCTACCTATTTTCATATTCATGTCGTGTTCGGTAAGCAAAAATTGACCTGAAAAAATTTATGTCTTGTCGAGTGTCAACTCGCGAACCCGAAATTGACTTGTATTAATTTTCTTACAGTTTATTTCTGTTGTGTTGTGTCGTAAATAGGTTTTTCGTGTCTTATAGTGTCGTGTCACATAATAAGTAACACAATTTGTGGTTGATAGACTATTCATGTCATGTCATGTAAAGCGGTATAATAAGCAATACATTATGAGATTGCAATTTATTCATGTTGTGTCGACCAGCAAAATAAGCGAGTCGTGTTCGTGTCAAAGGTTTTCAAATTCATGTCGTGTTATGTCGACTCAAATTACCAGCTTTTAAGTTTCACAATACATTATAAGATTGCAATCTATTCATGTTGTGTCGATTAGCAAAATAAGCGAGTCATGTTTGTGTCGAAGGTTTTCAAATTCATGTCGTGTTATGTCGAGTCAAATTACCAGCTTTTAAGTTTCACATGTATGCTCTTTTGAAACCCTAACCCCTATTGTTGTGCACACACATACCCTCACTTATTTCTAGCCCCTTGTTTGTACCGTCTCCCCCCACAGATACCGCTATTCCATAGATCGAGCAGACAACCTTGATCCACCACGATGAAACACTTTGAAATCTTTGAATTGAGTGTTTTAAACATTGTAAAGTTAAAGTTAGAAAGCATTGGACCAAAACATAACACGGTATTTGGGAGCTATTTTTTCCTTACTCTTCAGGGAGCAATTTATTAATCACGACTTTAGAAGCTTATCTGTTAACAAGTTCCATGTAATAAGGTGCATGGACGTTTCTTCAAGTTAAAAGAGTGAAAAGAAGAAGAAGAAGAAAGATAGAAAGAAAGCAATGCAAACCTAATGGCGATGAAAACCGTGACAACAAAAATACAAATTAATATTCATGTTAATCACTTTTATCGTAAAAGAGAAGCTAGAGTCGTTTTTCAACATGAGGGATCATGTTTGTGAAGTTCAGGTCCAAAGTCTGAAGAAGATTAAGCTATGCTGCTCCAACTCTAGATGCTTAAAATATCTATTCGTGTTTATGCTTTTATCTAGAGAATGGAGAGGTTTGGTTTTATATATTTGTTTTAGCGTGACAAACTTTTTTCTTATCAACTTACAAACTACACTAAGTCTGACTAGTCATACTTCAATTCAATCAAAAATGTATGACTAGTCAGATTTAATGTAATTTATAAATTTATAAGAAAAAAAGTTTGTCAATATAATATGGGGAAGGATATTGTGACAACTAAGTTGTGTTACTACCAAGTGACTACCAATCAATCTTACTATTAGATCGATTATCTTGATCCAATGATTATATTTATTTCCATCTGTGTATGGTCGTGATTCCCCATATTTAAAGTGAAAGCATTAAATATGGGAAATCATAACCATACAAAGGTGAAAATAAATATAAAGTATTAAAATTGGGAAATCATGACCATACAAAGATGGAAATAAATATAACTGTTAGATCAAAATAATCGATATAATAGTAAGATTAATTGGTAGTCACTTGGTAGTAACATAACTTGGTTGTCACAATATCTTTCCTCGTATAACATTCCTATTGTTTATATCAAGTTTGAATTTAGTCCTTAATTTATCATATTTCTATTGGGGGAAATATTATACTTGCTACCTAATTTTCTTACTACTTGTTACTATCAAATCTTAACCGTTGATTTCCGTCAATCTAACAGTTATAATTTATTGCAAATTAATAATTAATTAATAAATATGATCCCATAAATTATAACCGTTAGATTGACGGAAATCAACGGTTAAGATTTGGTAGTAACAAGTAGTAAAAAAATTAGATAGTAAATATAACCTCTCCCTTCTATTGGACATATAATAATGGGATAGGTTATACTTACTACTTATTTTTTTTACTACTTCTTACTACCAAATCTTAACCGTGATTTCCGTCAATCTAACGGTTATAATTTATGGGTTCATATTTATTAATTAATTATTAATTTGCAATAAATTATAATCGTTAGATTGACGGAAATCAACGGTTAATATTTAGTAGTAAGAAGTAGTAAGAAAGATAGGTAGTAAGTATAACCTTTCTTAATAGTGTAAATCAAATAGAACATCACTAATTAGAGATATGATGAATTTTTAATACTAAAAATATATTAACCACACCAGTACCCCGATGTGTAATTTCATTACCAAAAAAAAATAAAAATTGAAATATTTGAAGCAGCTTGCCTTTAATGAAGAAAGAGCACAAAGAACGTGTTCAGTTGTACGATGAGAATCATTTTTGTTAAAATCTCAATTTATCATTATAATTTTATAATTTTTTTTTCATCAAAACATTTTTATTAACATTCCAAACACTTTTACGTTTTTATTAGTATTGATGAGAATTCCCAAAGCCCATCCAGGAACATAATGTTGACATTTAATTTTGGCCTCAGACTTTTTTTTTTTTGGTGCGGGGCTCAAACTTAATTCTAACCTCTTAATTATAACAGTAATAATTTTTTTTTGGTACAAATAAAAGTAATATTTTATTGCTTGTATGATTAGAAAAAAAAACTTGGTTGTATGTGTGTTTAAAGAAAAATTATGATTTAATATTAAATAACAATTTCGATAATATTTGAATAAATAGAACTCAATATATTTTTAAAATATTAAAATTATACTGTAAAGTGATTCAATTTTAAAATATACAAAAAAATTGAATTTTAAAAGAAATTCTTTGAAAATCAATTTATTTTAAAAGAGATTCTTTCAAAATTGAATTTCAAAACCAAGAGGTAAACTTATACCTTTCATTTGTACTTACATATTTAAAATTAATTTTATTAATACTGTTTAAATAATAAATTATATTAAAATTAATATTAATTATAAATTAATTTACTCAAATTGACTTCAAAATAAATTAAATTATTTTAAAATTAAACTCACAAAATTTAATCCAAACTCACATTTTGTTATCTTCTTAAACAGAAGGGTAGTTGATGAGCTCTTCTCTCTTGCTTGAGAAATTATTTTTGTCCGCTACTTTCAATTTGTTTTGGATCCATATACTGGGTATACCGGATTCTAGGTAATATCAAGCTTTATTCACTAAAAATAAACCTGTATATATAAATAAATAAGGGCTTTATGTTCTCCTTTTATAAGAGAGACTTTCATTTTCCTGAAAAGAGAACAAAATGTTGGGATTTATTATTATTATTTTTAAAAAAGTAAGGTATGAAGTTCAAAGAGGAAAAATCTGGAGAAAATTTAACCCCATAAATAAAAGATTAAACCCTACATTTATATACTTTTGAAACCTTACTCTTAATATGCACATACGCCACGTTTTCTTGCCTTCTAGCCTTTCTTGTATATAATAATTTGTAATTGTCTCTTTCATGGACACCACTGATTATCAGATATTATATATATATATTTTTGGTAATGTATAGATATTATATTAATCATATATATATATATATATATCCTCTTTGATCAAACACACTTAAACTATAGTATATAAATCATTATTTTTATGACATCTCTCTTATGTGATATCAAAAACTAATATAAGTAGTTTAATTTGTGTTATAATTTAAATGAATATAGCACTATTTCTCGACATAATATGGGGATTAAATTTTTTTCTCATATTTAGATGGTTACTTCGCTGAAAAAATCCGGTTTAAATGTATAATTATTTGATTAATTAACAATATGAAAGTTTAAATTTACGGTATTCAATAAACCATCCACTTCAGTCGGAGTAGGTTGAAAAGTGGTACAATCTCCCACCATATATTCTCACGTGCTTACTTACCTACACTCCTAGGCCCTATGTCACCACCTATTTGTTATTTATAACTTATTTTCCAAGTCAAACAATTCTGACAAGTGACATGTTTCGAGAGGATAATTCTATAATGATTTTATATTTCTCATTTAACGTAAGAATTATAATTTTTCCACACACCATTTGATTTCCCTGTATTCTACATATAATTTTTTCTAACACATGGGTCTGCATACATGTTTTTTTCTCTACAATATAAGATATTAATTCTCCTTCAACATGAGAATTATAAAACCTTTCTATAATATGAAAAATTGGCTAAGAAAGAGTTATTTTTTATATCATTATTATTATTATTTCTATAATAATAAAGTTAAAAACACTTCATATACATTTTTTCTTAAATAAAAAAAAGGAAGATTGCATATAAATAATGAGATTAATGTGTCTTATGTTATATGAGATAATTTTATGTATGAAGCTCATATGAAAAGAAGAGAAAAAAAAACATGGGACATACATTTTTATATATGTGGAAAAAATAAAATTATCTTCTATGAATAATATTAATCTCATAAATAATATTACCTTATTTGATCCTTATGGATTAAAGGTTAATGTGTGATCTTAATGTGGAAATTCATTATGCTGGCACATAACATTACCCTTTTTAAAAGGCTATGTCTGCTCAGTGTCTCTAAAAATATTTTGGGAAAATAATTTGTAATATAACATAACATAATCACTTGAATAAAACTTTTAGCGTTCGTTATTACTTTGATTTGCTATTATCATATCGAGTCCCAGACTTTTTATGTTGTTGCAATTTTTTTTTCTTTTATATAATCAATTATAACTATGTATTAAAAGTAATATATAGTTATATATTTATAATATTAAAATTATTTTTTATCTCTCCATTAGGTCAGCCTAAAAGTATAATTGTAATTGAATGTTGTAAAATATTTTCACTTACAACAATATGAAAAGTGATTTTTCCTATCATGTATGGATAAAGTGTCTGTCATTTTAAAGGATGTAAAATTATATCATTTTAAAATAGAGAAAGAAATAGATCCTACAGAGAGAGAGTTTTAAAAAAAAGTAAAGGTGTGGTCCCACTTTTTTGTGAGTGTAAAAGGATATAATGTGTCATTTAAAATGATAAACACTTTTCCCATCATATATATATAACCGTTTGAATTGGGTTGGACCTTTCGGCTGAGACAATGAGCCCTAGCAATGTAATGGATTAGGCCGTTGACTACGTTTTAATGAGGTAAATTTTGATTGACTTATTGATTAGGCCGTTGCATAACCCGATAACAGCGTTATAATTCTATTGGATTATCTTATGGGTATCTGATAGCATCATGTAAGATAATCTTAATGCCAAAATTTAACGATTAGAGAATGTTAAGGATTGGAGCCGGATAATTATCATTTAGAATTAATCTCAGATCAACACAAAGCCCTTTTTCTATAATAATTTATGATTGTATCTTTTATTTTGTAATACAATATTTTTTCAATCTTCTTCCTACTTACTTTGTCCATTCAATATGAGAAGACCTAATTCCAATTTATGTAATTAAATATTTAAAAAGCAGCCGTTATTTCATCTTGATTTTGATTTTGAATACAATACCCAAACATTGTATAAATTGATAAAAAGCAAAAGTAATACAATTAACGAATTCTATGATTTCTACGCTATACGATGTTCAATTGGACGGGACATTAATCGTACGGTTCTTCTTTTAATATAATATACCTAAATATCATGGAGTTAATTTTTTATTTCAAAATGCCCACGGCACCATAGTCAGTAGTCACTGAGGTAATCTGCTACTATGGACAGGGCATGTGTCACTTCCCCTACGGTTAGAAAGTCTGGTTGCACCAAAGTAGCTGAGTATCTCAGTGACTTTGGATTGAATGAGTTATGTGTTCAATCATTGGGAACGTGACTGTCCATAATAACTGACTACTTCAATTATTTTTATTTTCTTTATTCTATAACATTCAGGTATATTATATTTTAAAAGACAGCATTACAGTCAATCTCCGGTGCAAAGTTTGAACTTCCAAACAAATATGAACCACATCACTTAAAAAAAAAAAAAATGTTGGAACAAAGCCATATGTCATAGCCGGGAAAATACTAAAAACCCACCGCCCACAGGGTTTTCTTCAATCATGCTGCCCAATGCTTCTTAGCAACATGATTTTATATGATACAAATAAATAAATGTTTCGTTGGGGAGTATGGATAATGATCAGAGTTTGAGTATACGTCAAAGGTACAATAATAATAATAAAAATAATAATCATGAAACTGTCATAACAATGGAATCAAAAACAAAATTACAACAGGTTTGTGTTGCAAAAAAAAAACGATAATTCAATCAGCTACTACAAATAAGCTAATAATAAGGGGTTGGTATTGTGTCAATGCGACACCATCATTACGCTCATCGCTGTATTTTAAAAAACATCAACGGCACTTTTTATATATCGGTGAATGGTGAATGGTGAATGATGACGAGAGCTTATAGAAAAGAGTTTAAAAAGAAAGTTGAGAGACCCCAACTAGCCACGATGGTGTGAGGACAATCTTATCATTACTTCACGTTCTCTTTAATTTCTAAAGTTAATTATAAATTTTAAAAATAAGAAAAATATCTAAAAATAAAGATAATAGAAAAAATGTTTCTCTTTTAATTGACATAACTTGTATCATTTCGAGGTGAGACTCATAATTTTATTTTTTTTTGTCTATTATCTCTTTCTTTTTATCTATTTCTTTCTATCTCTTAAAATGACATAACTTTACATCCTTTAAAATGACACATATTTACCCCAAAATAATTGGGTATGAGTAATTTATTTAATAATTTTAAATACAAAATAAATTATAAATTTTAAATAAAGACAAATTTATTATTTTTAAATTTTTATGAAACAAATTACAATCAAAACGGTTGCTTTATTCGAACTGCGATTTAATTATAATTTATTAAATTTCGAATTATTACTTATTTAAATATATTAAAGAAAAAATTACGTCGACTATTTCTAATAGACCAACTCTAAAATGCATTGCTGAAAATAATGATCATGCTTTGCTTTGTCAATTGAAATTATGAGCGAATTTCAAACTCAAACGTGCATAAGAACTACATGCTTGTACCGAAAAAGAAATCATATGCAAAAACAACGTCGTTTTGACTGAGAAGGGCACTAATGTCATTTAATTCAGTCTTTCTTTTTTTGTTCGGTGATGTTCATATTTCAGTCACCATTTCTTTTTCCTTTCTCTTTCAGTTTTGGTTTTGTGTGAGTTGGTGATTCCAAGACGCTCAGAAAAAGGGAAAACTTCGCTATTCGTAAATCGATAACTGTAGAAAGCATCGATTCTATCTGTGAGTAATTACAGCTTCTATGTATCACACCTTTCGTCGACATTTTCGATTTTCTTCCATGCTTAAAACCTTCGCCGTTTACTCTTTTTTTCTTCTTTTTTTTTTTTTCCAGTTCATCAATTTGTTTTTGGTTGAATGAATCCTAACTGATTTTATGAGCTAGATTTTGTTGGAAGTTTTGGTCAATTACATTCTGAGCAACATGATCATTTTTTTCAAAAATAAAAATAAAAATAAAAATTGGGGCAGATAATTTGTATTGAACATTAACAAGAGTTATTGCTTTGAGTAACAGAACATTTTTCTTAAAAGCTCGACGAAAATAAGGTTAGGGAGTGGAATATGCCAGCGCAATTGACCTGACCAATTGTTATTGTTATTTTGGAACCCATGCTGTTAATTTCATGTGTAAATCAAAAGACTAAGTTATTGTTATTGTTTTTCATCCTTTTATTAAGGTAGTACATGAAGCATAAGTTTAGTATCTCTCTTAAAATTGAACCTGAATTTCAGGTCTTATTGTTGCTGTGATATTTTCTAGTTGTTACTGAAACCATATTGGTCATTGGCCACCCTTTTGAATTCTGGTTGAGGGATTGAAGTGAAATTATAGGTAGGGGAGAGGATGGCTTGTAGGGGTTGCTGGGAGTGCCTTTTGAAGCTTTTGAACTTCTTAATGACCCTTGCTGGTCTTGCCATGGTGGGCTACGGGATTTATCTGCTGGTTCAATACAGTAAAATTTCGGATAGTACTTTGACTGTTTCTACTGTCGGGGATGATCAAACTCTAGTTCAACTTGGCCGACCCATGCTGATGGCTGCGTCTCTGTCTGACAATATTTTTGATGATTTGCCTAAGGCTTGGTATGAATGCTGCTTCTCTTCTGCCATTTTTCCGAGTGTTTAAATTGAGTAATGTGTGTTGATTACTTGTAGGGTATACAGGAAATAAGAATGCTTTTGTTTTGGACTTTGGTTATATTTTGCTGCTGCAACGTTTTGCTGAGTTGTAACTACTGAAGTAATTTATGCTGAAATTTTGTTGTTTT